>KZ346221.1:10750-21585 GCA_002352805.1 Teladorsagia circumcincta | reverse complement strand
TGATTTGGCTCCACAAACCATATGCGTCCAGGTTGGTCAAAACCTCCTCAATAGTCCTGCGCACGAGTGCTTCGGTCAGAACTATTGTCTAGTGGATAGCAAAGTCAAATGTCAGACCACCACTTTCATCATACCTAAGGTTCTCGCTTTCGCTTCAATAGCTTTTTGGATTACTGCTATGTGGCATATTCTGCGCCAATTCAAGCCAAGTGCATCGTAATATCTTGACCTGCTCCAGCTGCTTTCAATTCTATTCAAAGTGAGAAAAAGAAAATCATGCCAGCTTGCCTCCCGAGTACACTGCATTCAAACCTTTGTAAAAATTACAAGAAAGAGTTGTAAACAAAATTGAGCTGTGCGCTGGATAGAGCGGGAGAAGCTTTTCGAAATGCGGGAAAATGTTGTCCGAACCGATAGCGATTTCTTTGAACTTCAAGAAAAATCAAGCATCTAAATGTGGAGTGTCGGAAAACGACAGAACTTTCTGAAACACCTAATATTAATGCTCGCTTACTGGTAATTGCTAACCCCTTGGAAATTTGAAACGTGCGTAACTGGGCCACTTTGATCTTCTTCATGATGTCTTCCGAAAGATTGAGCTTATTGTTATAATGAAAGCCGAGGTTTCCAACAGATTCAACCACAGAAAGTGCGACCCCATCCACCCGACCGTGTGCGAATGCAAAAGTTATGGAGATCGGACCTCAGGTTCATGTACACTGGAACTTACAAAGCTACCCAGGTGTTTTCAGTCTTATGCTGGGAGATTTACGATCTAACCAACCATAATCTGGACAGTGGTTACTCATATGCCACATTTGTTAAACCTGTCAAACACGCGTTTCACCTTTCCTGCTCGCTCATCACTTGAAGAAGAATAAGCTTGGCAGCGGAAGACCGCAAATCCGACTTTCGTGAAAAATTTTACCAACAAAAAATTCTCTAATTTGTACAAATGAGGTATGAATCAAGTGTGGAAGGTTGGCGTGTTGTTGTTGACTCTGAGAGTCAATATTTGAAGAGTTTCAGGAAAAGTATAGATAAAAATAAATGTCAGATCTCGATTGCAGGGTGTCCCACTTTGTTACTGAAAACATCATAGCAGAGAAACTTATCTATAAGATATTTCAAAAATGCCTCCTGTTTCAAAAGCATAGGGACACCCTGGGCAAGAGAAACATACAGGTGAAAAATCTTCTCCCTGACAGTATATTTGATACCATGCGGAGCGTGCTTTTACGGAGCATGTGGGCATGGTTTGTAAAAGCAGACTACCTCTTCAGTGTGTCTGGACGACTTGAGCCTTCTACAGATGAAGATCATTCGTATGGTACCGTCTCGATAGACAGTTTAGGTCTCCCACAATATTTTACTGCTTAACAGCAGCGTAGATCTTCACAAATGTTCCTAACTTTTTTGACTTTCATAGGGTTTAGACCTGAACTGCGTGCTGGCCAATCGGATCGGCTACAAAGGTTGGAGACGTAGTCGTGAATCAAGACGAAATTCCACCGACAATCTTCACATTTGAAAGCGAGTTATTAGCAGGACTATCCTGATATCCTTTCCACGATACAAGGGCCAGAGAGGATACAGCGCTACGTAATACAGCCTATAGCATCTGGGATCAGGCTTCTCCTGACGCCAGTGGACCTTTTCAGGTATCCCTCCACCAAGATGTGAGATTGATCGCGCATTTCCTAATTGAACTTAATCTCATCGCTCCTCGGAAACTACAACCCAAACTTAGCAAAGAGATGAATAGTCACCATAGTTAGAGCAAAGTCCCAGCAGGGTCTAAGTGGGCGTGGCCGTCAACGCCCCCCCCCCTCTTGCCAGCCGTGGATATCGCGTGATTTGCTGCGGAGGCATTTGCTATCGTGAATCGACATCAATTAGTCCTTGTGGTCCCAAAACGATCACAAATGACTTCGCAGCAGAGATCTCCATGGCTGGCAAGAGGAGGTGCTAGCGTTGGCCGCCACGCCCACTCCGACCCTGGGACTGTTCTTTTGAACTGCCTCCCTATCCTGTGAAAACCAGTGCTCAATCTCAATTCCTCGTGTCCCTTCAAATAATTCGTGGCGAGCTGTTTTCTGGTGCTCACCCAGTCGTGAGGCTTCAAGAGCTCTCGCGCAATACTTGAAGCTAAGTGAGAAGTCTCCAAGTGGTAAGTTGATCATAACCTTGACCTTATGTAACGTAGAATTTGATACGATCAAAACGTGAAAACGTTCCCTATTTGAGACCAAATAAACGCTGTATGCTTAAAAGGCTCGCTAGGATCAAGGGCTTTATTAACATTTCACGTTCTCTGTCATCCCTTGATTGATCTTCATCGAGCATCAAAGGTGACATAATGGTTGTCCGTTAAAGCCACAAGTCAGGCTCAGTGGACCAAACCAAGCCCTTTGGTCGTTTCTGTGCATGGCTACGCACCCACAAAGACGTTGCCATGCTCAGAATCGCGAACGGAGCCGTGAAAAGGCCCCAGGGCATGTATCAACCGCTCCCGCCGCCTATCCCTGCTCCCTCCGCCCACCATCCGAGACTGCATGGCCGGTATAACGAGTGAAATCAGCTAAGATGATTGCCGTATGAACCGAAGGAATAGCTGGTATATTCGGAAAACTCGTTTGAACGTGCGCCTCTCCTAAGCTGGCCTTCTTCACTGCCGGGGAGCGAGGCTTTCGTTTTCGGCCTTGTCGACGATTTATTTTCGTTTTTTCTTCATTGTCGTTCCATTTCTCATCTCTATAGTCAGTTTCAATCACCATAATGCCCAAACACGAGCCTGACTTTTGCCTTTAAGGCTGTGAATATAATGATTATCCGCAGCAGGCGGGAATAGATCTCATTGTCGTTGAGTTTTTCTGATCAACCACACATTTCAGGAGAAAAGAGCCCCGTCGTTAATGTGCAAATTCCCTTGTGAGCTCCGTATTACGTTAGAAGGATTCTGTCGCTTTACTATCAAGGACTCCAGCGGCCTTTATCTCGGCTCGAATGAACATTCTGTATTGAACTAAAGACCTACAGAAACTACAAACATCTCCCGAGTCGTATGGTTGCTCAGAATGCTGGAGCTCAGGAGGCGATGAAGATGGCTATGATCGTTACAGCATCATGTTGGGTTTTGAGGATTTCGCCTCAAGAGAGCTAACGACGCTCTCGAGAAAGTGACACTTGAAAAGGAGTGAGAGGTCTGCTGAGTTAGATAGCCGCAGCTTCATCTCGTAGCAGGCTGTTTCCACTTGTACAGGGTTGAACGATGTGCTTCCAAGACACCTGTCAGGTATGTCTCGGGCCTTTTATGGTGAGCTATACTGAGCAGATGTGCTGAAGTTTTTAGTGCACATTGATTCACTGTTGGGAGGGTTTTCCAACTGTAGCAGTTTCACGTGGTAACGGAGAGCTATGCTAGCCGCTGACCTCATAAAAGTCGCTGTGACCTTTTTTTATTGCGCATTTCAGTTTTGCAAATTTTGTTGTACTATGTGATCGATTCATTCAGCGAATCTTTGTATACATAGAATCCGTTCTACACCGGATTTTACACTACACTAAAGACCAAGACATTTTCATTTCATAAAGCTAGCTAGAAATTGAAGGACAACCTGGTAACCACAAACTGGTAATTTGTCTCGATTCGTATTAGCAAATTTTTCGAAGTTACCATCTACTCCCGTATAACCTTGAAGCAAATACGTTCAATTTGGGTAGCTTTCTCAATAGTAGTGCGCAAGAGTGCTTCAATCAGAACTTTAGGGAAATGTTGGCAACGCCTATATCCTACCGCCACCCTCATCATATCAAGAATTTCGCTTCCGTTACAAGAACTTCTTGAACGAATGCTCAAGAGCATACAATTGCAAACTTGAGCCAAGTGCATCCTTTTTATCTTGATCTGCTGCCGCTCCCTTGTATGCCTGTTTCAAGCTAGAAAAAGAAAATTATGCGTATTCAAGGCTTTGAAAAAGCTATAAAGACAAGATCTAAACATATTGGCCCAGACAATAAATAGAGCAAGAAAAGCTCTTCGAGACGATATCCACAGCGGTGGCAGTTTTCTTCAAACATTATACAGAGAAAACATTTGAAAGTAAGTTGCAATTAAGGACAGAACTTGGTGAAGACCTAAAACAATTCGAGTCCCAGAGTCGGAATGTTTAGAGCGAAATTTGCAGAAATAAGCGACGAAGGCATAAGATCCAAGTATCAAAAATTGTCAACACGGGAATAGAATACTACATTGTTCTGCGCTTTAAATTCACTCGATGAAATTTGCGTAAGATTAATCTTTATAACACCCTTACCCTCATGAATAAAACAGAAAAAACCAGGGAAGGTTAACGAGAAAAAAAACCGGCTCAGCTGGTCTGGTAGATGCATAGCACCATTACGGTTTCAAATGATGATACGGTCCAGTGTATGCATGTGCATCCATACATCGCGCCAGGGTGAAGTGGCTGAACGAAAATAGTAAGGAAGAATTCATCCACAGATGAGACACTGCCTTTATGAGAAATGTGTGACAAATTAGAATTGAACCCCAGTGAAGTGTGATTATTTCGCAAACTGTTGCACGCTGCCTACCGCAACCTTGCGACAGGAAAGCTGAACTGACCTCAATTTCTATGAGTCCCGAGTGCTGTTAAGAAATAGCTCATGACTATGTAAAAACTTCTGTATTCCCATAGCTCTACATTGGTTTAAGCGCTACACTAAAACTAATGAATTATGTCAAGAACTTACCATTTTTAAGAGTAGCGGGTTACTTTTCAAGGTCTGACGTACTTTTTGAGACATTTTTAGACTTGGGTCTTTAAATACCATCACAGACGACAGCGCTTCCGAATGAGGTGGCAATTCCGTATGGGGATCTTGTAACTTCCTCTGAGCCTCCTCTGCCAAATCATCACACCAATCCTGCAAATAAGACAATCAACATTTTTAATAAGAGCTTAAAAACTTTACTGAAGGCCTTGTGTCAGGTTGATTTCGTTGAGAACCAAGAAAAACCACACGGAGTTATTCAATCCAATCCTTCGTAAGTGAGTGATTACATGATATTGCGCGGGACTCAGCGGATGAGTAAATGTCTTCATCTGCTAGTCATGTCGACATCAGTGACCAGACGTGGAGGCTTGCTTTGACCACAGGTCACCTATGGTTTCTCTAAGGAAAATAATGACCAACCATATTCTGATTAGTAACTACGCGGACAGTCACATTCCGCATTGAACCGAGTTTAAGGCACACTTCCCCTGGTAGTACGTTGTCATTTGCCATTCCTGAAAAGGCTGTTGACACGAACGAATGTCAACAGAAAAATGCAAACGGACGCATCGAATTGAGTCGTGATTCACTGTAGCAACTACACTTACCTTTTTTGGCGACATTCAAAATGAGAAATGATAACGCTACGGTAACGAACAACATTTTGCTAGCGGCGAAATCATGCCGCTGTCAATCCTATTTGTAGATACAAACGCCTAACTCAACTTTCAGCCACCATAACTGTTGATATGAAGTTTTTCTAAATTTGTCCTGCAAGGGTTTTTGAACAGCTTCACGTATGACAGTCTTTTTTTCCAGCACACTCGAATCCTCGCTTGCTTCCTGCTTTTTAGAGAGGCTTGCATTGGAAATGGCGAAAATAGGGCACAATGTATTAATATGCAGGCAGAACAGGTTTTGTGTTCGTTCGGCCCACGATTACACCTTCTGACAAGGGAAGGATGCCACGTCGAAGTGACCATTTGAAATGAGTTGTGCACTACTATGTGTATTTTTGGACACTGATTTCGAATCTACCGTCCAAATTTGTTGAACGATTCTCCTAACATAGTCATAAAGCGAGATAGCGCAGTGGCAGTGGCCTGGGCCGACGGGCGAGAGGCCGTGAGATCGACTTCTCGGCAAGTTCCAAATTTTGCTTTTGCTGAAAACATTACTTAGGACACACTTACCATGCTAGGTTATAAAGAAGTAGCGAGGAGCTGCAAACAAGTGTGCGCGCCATTTGCAAGTGACCACTCTGGTACCCCTAGCGCTCGCGTAAAGCCCGTTCGCTAAAAACACAGCTGATATTCGTATTCAGCGCGCTGTACTACCCCTTGACAACATTTGATCCAAATCCAAAACCTTCTTCCAACGCCGAAAATTTGGGTTGGTCATCTATCCATCACCCCACTGACAGAATCCAATCATGCGATGGATTTAGACTTCCAGTATGGTTGCGAAAACACATATACGTAACCGCCCTTCAAGCTCACGTTATCCGAATAATCACAATGTGTTTTTCAAAGCAAACGCTCGCTGATAGGGATAATACTAATGACTGATGGTCGGCCAAGTTTTCGAAAATATCGGTAAATGTCATATTGGCCCACAGAGATAGTTTTGAGTTGGGTTTTTGAATTGGATTTTGGGGCCAGTTATCACTATCATATCGTGGTGTTTCTACTTCCCTTCTGTGACGTAGAAACACTACAACATAAATAGCTAGTCGCAAAAATTATGGCGAAAATAGTTGATGCTTGAGGCGAACCCCTTTAAACACGTGACAGCGTTGTACACACTGTAAGCTTCAACACTAAATAGTTCTTTATACTGCAAACAGGCGTAGTCATGAAGTGCAAAAACCCCGACGAGCAAGGTCCGAACCACGGTCTCACCAACACAAACACAAACAGCCAGCACTACCCCCCGGCCAAGCCACTCCTGATCTTCTTGCTCTACCAGTCAGTCTTCTAGCGAACTTTCATTTGAAACCACTTTTCCAACTCTGCTCAGAGAATCGTTCCGCAAATTTGGAAGACAGATTTGAGAACAGCTTTCGAAAACACATCCGTGTGTATAGTTTTCACTTCAATTGGTCACTTCGACCTGGGATCCTTCCCTTGTGAGTACGCATCACTGATTTTTTTTTTTCGATAAAGAACATGTCTCAAGTGAACAGGGCTGCTCGGAATATTTCACTGTTCCTTTTTCTAGCGGGCTCTCCAACCCCTTCGAAGAACGGAGAAAAGTAGTACATGTGTGTTTTTTGAGTCGTGATGTCATAACATGCATCGAAATGGAAGCCAAGTAGCTAAGGGCAAGTCCAGGATAAAAAAGGTGTAGAGAAGCGCTTCGTGGTGATGACTGAGCTTCGGAAACGCTAAAAGTAACACAATAGCCTTAAGTATGGTCTGATGTACCTAGTACGACGGCGAGATAGAGCAATCAACGTGGACAGAACACGCGAGGAAGCATGCTTTTCGAGCGAGCGCGCTGATCTCCACAACAAACGCGGTGGGTGGGAAGCGCTGCAGCGCGGGCGATGGTTGTATGTTCGTAATGAACCAGCGCCCCAATCGCGCAATTCGGGCGTGATCTAAGTAGGCACGGACCCTACAATTCACCTCACGCTATTCTTCCTACTAGTCGGACTAATACCGTGGCTTTCCTTTATGTTTCGAACAATAGATTTTGATGAAGTCACAATCCACGATAACAAAAAGGGCCAAATATGGGGTTAAAAATTGAATAGAAGGTCCAATAGACTAGCTGAAGAAGAGGAAGAAAATATCCGTTCATTGAATAGGATCTTCTATCTGCACGTTAAGACAAAGAGTCTTACCAGGAAAGGCTCTCAACTTCTCGCGAGCGCTGCATGAACACTTGCAGAAGCGGTCAAAAGTGTTCACGGAAGGGTTCTCCGTACTTTCTTCTTTTTCCCAAAAAAAAGGCCCAAAATTCGTTATAGGCTTTTTTCCGACGATTGCCTTGATTAAGACTCAGTGATTGAAGGACCAAAAGCATACCACATCAATTCGAGGATGGGATTGTTCAGAGGAGAACAAAAGTATGCACGAAGTACGGTTTCGGCAAACACCTTAAATCGCTACCGTATGTTAATCGAGTTGAGAAAATTGTCTACACATTTGTGGACCGAAAATGCTACGCGAATTTCATAAGCAGGTTTGAAGTGGTCAAAGTTGGCAGGAAATATAGTGTCAGTGTGTGGAGCGAGTTAACTTATCCTCGTTCTTCATGGAATCGGAACAAGTGGACAAGGTTATCATTCCCGTGATCTCACGCAATCATCAGTAGCCCCGTGCGTGAATTTTACAACCTATTTGAGGAACAGTCGCTTTTCACATTCAAGTGTACTCCAACTTGAGGTCATCTCGTGCACACCTAGAAATTTCGATTGTTTTCACAGCTGCAATATCACTCGATTGGTTTGACAGTGTACAATGTTCTTTATTCAAAATGTTGGATCCTTTCGGTAAGCTGATAGCGACGTTGTTAATGAATTGATGTGATGGTTACTTTGTCCTTGAGCAAAAGCTGTGCTCACAAAAGTGCCTCGTCGCGCCGTTATGAAAACGGGCGAATTTCTGCGAGATGAGCACTTCGAGTCTGCGTCAGCCAGTCTCCATGAATTCATTGAAGTTCTTCTTTAGTTTCGTTGAAGCTGACTCTGTTTCAGCTTAAATCTTTGCAGGTAAGCAAAGATTGTTACGAGAAACGAACAGAGCCTTTTCACCGGACTTATGAATTCTCGAGGCAAGGTCGTAAGGTGATTCGAGCTTCTGAGAAGACACCCATACCGACAACAGCTGCGGTCCTCCTTCTCGTCAGATACTTTTTGACAGCTGTGTTGGCTCCACAGTTAATAATAAATGCTATTAGATGAAGCCACGAGCCGCCTAACGGCACAATGATGGGGCACTGGAAACATAACTGCTCCTCTCCCAGATATCGGGTTAGAGATGTGACTGTCATGAAAACTTCGCTCATGGGGTGAAGTCAGGACCTACATCGCGACAGTTAAATTCTTGATAGTCGCGAATTAAAGGCCTTGAATTGGAGGCTGAATAAGGAGTAGCACACATACGAGAATTGAGTAGAGTCCCTGGAAGAAAGCGTTTGAGGCCATTCTGCTATTGGCGCGCCTGTGACGGCCTGCGCAGGCCGTACCCACAGCGGCGGAATCATTCCGCGGATGTCATGCCTACTGATTGACAACCTCATTTACCGCTTCTCGCCGTTAGACTGTAGCCGCTCTAGCATAGAGGCAGAGAAGTGTTCTTATCGAAAAATCCATCGACAAGGACACTCCTTACAAGTGGATACCAGCAGTGAGACAAATAGCCCGTTCACGCCCTTCCCTTTTGTTGATTTTTTTTTTTCAGTGCTGCATCTCCTGGCAACGACTATTTGCAGTGAACGAACATGTTACCAATTGCCTCGAAAATGAATTATTGTGTCGACATGGAAATTAAACTGCAAATCTCGGGAGTAATTATGCATTACATCTGTAATTTAGGTAACAATTTTGATCTTTGTTAGCAACAATCATCACTTTATTGGTTGTCGATCCAGCTGGAAAGGCTTCCATTCAAGGGTATATGAGAAAATATCTTCCGCGATCAGGACTAGTACGCCTCTCAACACGCCCATTCACCAAAACTCGCCACTATCAAGCGTGGCATGTGATTGAGAGCGATATGGAAGGAAATCTAAACGGAATGAAAGGTAGCAGGAACTTAGATACCGACTGTGAAACATTGGCAGGAGCGAATGTAAATGAAGACTCAAGATCGCGTCAGTTCAGCTCCCAAGAAGCATGACGAAATTTGGATGGCTTTTTTCTCACACATTTCCCATGAGTACGTAGCTGATTCCCTGGCTTTGTTCCTCTCTATGAATGTACGTACATGTGATAAAGGTCTTTCAGCGAGTCAGTTTTCTTTTCGAGAGCGGTAATCCGCACCCCTTATCCCTTATGGTAAGGTGGAATGTGCTAATCCCTATAGTAGCAAGGTTGCCTGTTCAAGGCCTTCTGCAATATATAATGCTTATCTAATGCATGGAGTATCAAAAACATTCATGCTCTTCATTTTGCATTCTCTACTAGTTTACAGAGTATGTAACAACTCCAACGAGCAGCGGAGCAGACATAAAAAATTACCTCACATGTTGTGGCTTCAAAGTTGATCAAGACATGCAGTTCAACCAATACTCATTCACACAATGTGAGAATTAGAGGGGAAGTGGTGCAATGGCGGAGCGCTACTCACCAGGTGGGCAATAGGGGGGACCGACATTGCGCTCGCCCGGAATCGCGCGCTACAAGTTCCACCTTGATGCGGGCGCGCCATCTATCGTATCTTGCGTCTACGTACTACTTTAGCTTGGTCTTTCAATCCCTATCCGTTTGAGCTCTCGCCTGGCTCTCTCGCCTACGCAGTGCCTTATAACTACTGTAACCTCACAGATTCAAACTTTTGCCTCACTGCAAATGCTCACCCACCTCGGGGCCCGCTTCGTCTTTCCGCGTCAGTCTGAGGGCTCTCACCTCCTTCTGATTTAAAGTCGACCCAACGCCGTTCGCTAATCGTCTGTGCTCCAGCCATTCGCGGCAGGATCATCGAGTAAGTTCAAGTAGTCCGTAAACCGCCGCACAGGTTGCCGCGCAATTTACCTTGCGCAGATAAGACGAGTCAAAAGTCCGGTCAAAATTAGCTTAGGTTTTGACGGACCTGTTTGGGGGAGGGGGGAGGCAATGAAAATACTGACATGTACATGGACTCGAGCCCGCACGTCCTTGTATAATTTGAGTCGCCTCTAAAATTCAGTGCGATCTCGAATAGATGCAGGATGCGTGAAGCATTTCAAAAAGAGTTGGTGAACTCCGATGATTCCTCCGTGTTATCTTCTAGATATTTGTAAAATTACTCGAAGTGGAACCACAGCCAACCAAACAGTTGAGATCTCTACTTCAATGATCGAAGTCTGTCCCAGATACAAGATCCATCGTTGAATTCACCGTGTGATCT
>KZ346220.1:39776-50345 GCA_002352805.1 Teladorsagia circumcincta | reverse complement strand
GAGGATCACTCCCCTTTGAGCGGCTGTATCTCCCAACTTTCCTATGTAATGCCTTATCAATCAAAACGTTGTGCTTGCTAGCGTGATGGCGGCTAACGGGCTTAACACTTCCGAAAAAACTTCTTTCTTTATCGCCGCTCATCCATGGTCGAAAATGAATGGACAGTTCAGGGGGGCTACTTTACGTATTCTCGACGAATTTCTCTGCTTTTTTTCGCCATTGGTGCACTATTTAGCACCCCCACGTCCCTTCTAGAGTCTTCCAGAATCTATCGTAATGGCTGCCTTTAACTTCCAGGAATACAAACCGATCTTCTTCCAAGATTGGCCTTTCACCACACCAAACACGATCCTCCTCTCCAAAAAACAAATACGGCCCCCTCACCCTCGTTGAGAACTGCGCAACGTACGGTTGACTCTGCCGTCAGGGCTCTCTGGATTTGCAGACGAAGGTGTGTTCAGGTACATCTTTAAGAACACTATACAACCATGATTGAAAAGTCTCGATGAAGGTCGCAACCGCTCACCCTTCCCTCCTTTCATCAAAAAGATACTTCTATGAGCATGGGAGGAAGTGGGGTGGGGCGTGTGCTTGTCCAATTCGCTGGTCCTAATTAGGGCGGGAGTGGGGGCAGCGCAGATTACAAACCTTCCCAGTGCAGTGATTGACCCTGCCCCCCCATCATGGTGATCATGCGTACTTTTTCTACCCTTAGCGGTCACAGTGTTTATTTTCTTTGCTAGCCTCCACTTTCATCCTATCTTTTCATTCACCGTATGCTCTTCTATGCTCTCGACTATGACCTGTTCTTGTGCAAGGTTTTTACTCGGGAATTAATTCCATTTCTCTCCACTCTCCTCAGGATACGACTCGAGTACAAAATGAGCCAACGTCGAAAGTACTCTGGGGAAAGCGCGGAAAGGTAAGGTAGTGTTCGCGTTTTGGGGAATCGGGAGCGGATTTCGGTAAAAGATCTATATTTGACTTTCTTCAAGGAATTTTGCAAGTGATTCAAGACACGGTGAAAATGGAGTTGCGGTGAGATGCTCCACATCATCGGAACACAGTCCGTCTTTTTTTTGCAAATCCCTAGTGGTCCACGGTGAAGCTCCTCCCCTACTCAACCTCTCCCCCTTAATCTAGGCAAGGATATCCAGCTCTTGGAGCAGGATCGCTCCTACTCCAGGCTTATTCAGCCTGTCTTTGTCAAAAACTGTATTGGATGAAAATTATCAAAGCATTTTTAACGTTATCAACGCTTTTATCATGATCCTTATCGTCAGAGCAGCAGACCAGAATGGAGTAGCCCCTCCAACTCCATTTTTCATTTTTTCATTTCAAACCTTCACAAGAATGATTGGAATTCGTAGAGTTCCACAAGAAATTCAGACTTTTTTTGATTCTTCCTTTCTTGTTTTCTGTATAACAACAAAACAAAACAACAAACAACTTTTTGAATGTGTAGTTGAAACTAATAAGGGGTTCGTTTCTCTTCTAAACTCAGACGGACCTCGATGACCGCCCATTCCCTTGTTCCTCCTCCTCCCATGGCTGAATTTTTCGTGCAAGTGGCGTGTACTTGTATTTATAGCGTTAGGTAGGAAGTATGTAGGCAGGTTTTCTACAAGGTATATGAGCCCTCAGCGGGAAGGGGGGGGGTGATGGCTGTCAACCCTCTTCGCTATGTAGCTTCTCTTACAATTCCTCGCATTTTCCCACAAGTTTCCCCATATACCTCGTTTTTGTTCTCCGTTTCAGTAGTTTTTTATAGCTGAGGTATACCCTCTGATGAGATGTAAATTGAAATTGGTTGTTGTGCTGGACAACAAGTCGCAATCGTCAACAGTAAATATTATATTATGCTCGTCACTGCCATGAATCATTGCCCATACTTACAACTTTCATTTTGTGTCAGTGGGTGTGTTGCAGAAGCACAGTATCTACTCACTTTTGTGAACTTTGCCTTCGTTTTGACTTCTCTTTTTTACTTTCTCCCCGAATTTAAAGGCACAGTCCGCGATTAGAGTATTGGACCAATCCCCTACCACGAATGGTGAATGAAGCTGCTGTGTCAGCAATGGCAGAGATGAGGTTATTTTCGCATTATAAAAAGTGTGTGATTTTTCAGCACTCGCAAGTCGCAAGTGTGAACCCCTTGGAGAGCTGTCAACAGAGTCGTCCGGCCGTCGCGTCCCCGCGTGCGCCCACTTGCTCGACGCTGCAGTCTTTCGATGGATGCAGTTTTGGAATTTTACGGTTGTGGAACGTGTCAATTGCATTTAAATTCACCTGCTGTGGTTCTTTAGAGGAAAATAGCGTAAACGATTCTGTCTTCAAAGTTCATTATGCAATATTGAAAATGCGCTAAGAAAAAGAGGCTAGGGAAGCGGAACCGCCCTCCATTGACTAGAATGTCACGAGTACGGGCCTGCTTGGCGTCCCTCTATTATTCAAATTCGATTGACGCCCGTGGTAACTCGTCCACTGCCATGGCGACGTCGCAGCCACGACTAGAAGCAGGGGATCCGGATGATTCTGTTGACATACCCCAGACCCCTCAGGCAATAACGCACGCACACGGGCGCGTTGTGGGTATCTCAATCCCCCTGTTTAATCTATTGTCGGTCTGTCATTCTCTCGCTTCCGCTCCGCAAGGTCCCTTAGACTGCTTGTTTCATGGAATTTCCTAGCGCCCCTCAAAAAGAGGACCTTGTTAAGAGGTTCTCAGTGTTTTTTCCTATTTTCTTCACCGGCAGGTCAAATAACACCTACTCTTCCACATTCAAACTTCATTTTCACCTCGTTTCTGCCACTGTTCTGTCGAACAATATTCAGTTGACAATTATATTTACGATATCGAGCCTCATGTGGGAAGTGATGTGTTGCAGATGGCGCCGCATATCATTAACTTTATTTCGGGAATCGGAAGTACACAAAAAAGTGTGCGGGATGTGCTGTGATCGAATTCCTCTGGGCTTGCATATTTAACATTTGGCACCTTACAATTAGAGAGAATATATAATCCGGCACTTTTTTCTCGACGCTAACCGGAAATGTGCATAGACCGAATATTATCCAGACTCTGCGTTTTGAAGGTTGTGCAGTTTGAATGCATGGCATCTCCGAAGGAGATTGATGATGGTTGGCAAGCCTTGATCAAGCGCTTATCAAGCCTTCGTGATATGCGTGATCTTTGGGAGCTTCAACAGGGATTCCGGTAAGAAGGATCATCGTTAGTACCTTATGAGCTCACCACTTTGAGCTTGGAAACAGCCGCTCATCTGTTGGGGCATACAGGGGGTGGGGACTTGAAAAAAGACATTTTGTCGCCACATTCAATTGGATTTAATCATACATTACAGAATTCAAACCGCATGCTGTCAACTTAAAAGTTGAGATCAGTTTTCATTTCATGAAAAAAAATTCTTAAGGGCCTCCTACATGGACGGCATCACTTGAGTTTGACCCGGAAACATGGTGCAATGGTCGAGCTGAAGGGGGTCTCCGACGAATCGTGTACAATCACGCGTTTTCAAGACCTGGTTGGCATAGTCAGAGCTTTGTCTCTAGGAAGCTTTCTAACGAAGATCGATTCAATAAATTACGAAAGGGTCTCAGTCTGAAGCAGTTATGGTAGGTGTCCTTGAGCTTGACGGCGGTGGTAGACGATATCATATTCTGAAGACGGTGAGGGAAGTGATGGAGAGCTTGCGTTTACTAATAGAGGGATGGAGGAATATTTTGCTGAGTGATCAACTACGGCGACCTCTGCGAAAAAAAAAAATCGCTGAAGTGCGAGATGGGCAAAATGTGTATTTCTTGCTCCCTCCTGTAGTTGTAGTTCTTCACTTCATTTTGTGACCTGATATTGAAAAGCGATTCTAGGCATCTTGTTGGAAATTACAACAAAAGTTACATAAGAAGCACGACAAGAGTTTTGAGGTCTGGTCACTTTTGCTTGTGGTTTTCTTAAGGTATAATTCGCAATGGGTCGACCTGCGTAGCGGGATATTCGCTTCAGTTGCTCCTAGTGCACCTCGTCTACCTTTTCCGGCCCCTGGGGTATTTTCTTTCACAGCCCAAAAGCAGGTTCCTAGTTTCAATGGCTTCAGCGTTCATGCACAGGATGGCGGTACAGCTCGCACCCCCACTTCTACATCAAAGCGCGTTATCATCATATGGGTTATCTCAATCTTTCTTCAGCGCATTGTAGAACAAACATCAACCCCCGAAGCTACGCGTCTCATGCAATATGTGCTCTCGAAATGAGATCGGAAAGTAAAGACGTCATTGTCCCACATGTGCCGCTATAATTCTAGGTGCAGGAGAAATTGCTGTAAACAACATGTTTCCATTTGCAGATGTTCGCATGATTCATGCGCACTTCTGTGAAGGCAGGCCGACCTAAAATCAATTTTCTTTGATGGAAAATTGTCGATGAAATGGCGGATGTAGGAAATAGAGGGACGCTTACATTTCTTCTCGTCACTGCTCAAAGCACTTAAAGGCGGAGTTCACGCTGGAAAAGCAACCCATTTCAAATCAAGTTAAGGGGTTTCAGTGATACAATAAGGAAGGAAAAACCATGAGAAACGGCTCGAAAATCGAGGAACAGGACCCCTTTCTTGCTCGTTGATTTCCGACTTGATGTGACCCTCATAGTGCCCTCTTCAACGCTAACGCTCTCTCTGCTATGTCGGTGGGCGTACCGCGCAGACTGCGCCAAGAGTGAGCCATGCTGGATCGTCGCTGCCAAATCTTTTGCTGCAAATTGCGCTTCGGCCGCACCCTCAGGAGGTCCGCCTGTCTCCTAACTTGGAAATTTCCCTTTTTTACCCCTTCTTTGACCTTCGTTCTTTTAACATTGACGACAGCGCGCCTTTCGGTTTTTTTGGTCCTACGTGGGGCATGAGCAGTTCGCCGGGCGCGATCTCTGAGACGCGCAACCGCGTCTCACTGACCAACAAGGCGTTTTCTGGAACACACTGAAACAGTGAAACAAGGGTACAATGGGTTGGGAGATCAGTCTGCGACGATACACACAACCTGTTTGCGCCTTCAGAGCGAGATAGTGATAAAATTATAGCAAAAGAAAGGACCGTAAACCAAAGGGAATATGGTCAGCTCAGGGAAGTGGAGAGTAACGAAAGGCACTTGAAATGCCGGAAAAGTGGGATGTGCGCGGGGACTTACAATACCTTCCTCAGAGCGCGCACTCGAGCTCGCACAGACTCTACGCTACGCCCGCCGACTCTAGCCTCCCCCAAACTCTCAAATCACCCGAAACGTGCAGGTTTTGCAGCTGTGTCCAATATATCCAGCCATTTTATGGACCATGGCGTTTATAGTAAAGTCAATGTATAATCTACGGAATGAATACATACAACTTGGAGAGAAACCGCACGTGAGTTTGACGAAGAGGTGGAAAGGGTGAGACGCGCAAACGCGCCGCAATGTATAACATAATCTAAGAAGTGACGCGCGCAAACGCGTCACGCTCTCATCGTTGTGTTAAAAAGCTAAGGTACAGTGGCTGTAGCACGCCCGCGAGCAAGAGGCGCGGGTTGGACTCCTTCTGGGCGTTTGGCCCGTTCTAGCATGCTAGTGATAAGTGACTCAGACTTGCTGAGACAATTGTTCGACTGTGTGTGTATTTTCTTGTGCCTTTCAAGATTTTGTGGGGAAACATTTATTTCAGTAGCCTAATGTCGTCCAGAGGCCTGACATGTTCCGAATACTAAATTGACGCCCTGCTCCACCAAACGCCTCATCCACTCTAGCTATTCCGATATCATGCGGGGGTCTTTCGAGAGGTGCACACCACTGTGATAAATAGGGCTCATCGACGGTTCCACGGTATGAGGGGATGTCCACCACCACACGTCATAGAGCGTTAGTCAATTATAAATAAGGATCATAGAGCGTTAGCCAGTTATCGATACGGATCGTAGAGCGTTAGCCAGTTATACAGGGGGGGGGGGGGCAAAAAAAGAGTCACTTCGCCTATGACGCACATCATCAAACTTTTTGTTGTGAAGACTGCCGCCACAATTCGGAGTTTTGCGTCAATATATTCCTTAGATGTCTCCCATAAGCAGAAGCAGGCCCACCTTCACTGCCTTCACCGTCTCCAGAATATGACGTCATCATCATCACCGTCGAGCTCAAAGAGACCCACAATTATCGCTCCATTCTGAAGCTGCTACGAATTTTTTTCAATCGGATAAGTGGTGAATAGTTTATCAGAGACACTAGCTGTGACTATACGAGACAGCTTTTGACTAGCATCTCGGAGTCGTCATAATGGTCTATGGTTCCTCGAAGACCTCGTTGAGATCGTACCGTGCATCATGTTTCCGTGGGAAAATCTTCTGACGTCGTCGGTGTAGAGGAACCCTATATCATTTTCCTGACGGAATAGAAACTGCTCTTCAACATGCAGTTGGGCTCATTTGGTTTGGTTTCGACAATGGGCAATTTATTTTGCTTCGAATATGGGTGGAAGTGACTCTTTTTTTGGCCCCTGCATATAAGAAAAGCTGTTTATCATAGTTCCCCCAATTTTCATGCAACTTATACGTTGAGGTTCCAAGAAGAGCACGCTATAAAACAGAGAGTGTTTCTAATTTCTTTCCGTTCATTAGAAAAGAAAGCAACAACCATGGGAATGCTTGTGAAAATTCGAATTATGGGTATTATGAAGGTCCCGTCTTCGAACATTGAAGAAATAAGAGTGCATTCACATTCGTGGATATGTTTAGTAACGAAAGCATAATCATCACACCCACAAATAACTTTGCGATTATAACAAAAACATGAGAAAATTTGATGACGTGATTACTTATTGCCTACCTCTTGTTCAAACCTCTTGTTTGAATTGCATAAGTCTCATACCAGGTTTCGATTCATGACGGGCGCTAAATGCAGTAGTCCAGGGTCTTATCTACTGATAACGAAAATGTTGTTATTGTAGTTATCATTACGTTAGGTCCAGCACTAGACGCGCTCGAAGCAACACCCCCTGATCGAATTTATGGGTTCACAGCGGTTGATAATGGAGCAGCGGATGCCCAATTGACTGGATATGAAAAAAGCAAAAAATGCTGTCAGTAAAGCCATTAAAGAGTATCCCCTCTCAAATGAGGAAAGGGGTGGACCGGACGAGTTGTATGAACTTGCTTGCTCCATGGCTGTACTAAGTCGCTCGTGTTTGAAGTAGCCGCAACGTCGTTATTTCTGTTTCTCATAGGGTGCGTGCGAGGTATTCAAACCATATGCTTGACTTTGTAAGACCCTGTCGCCATCGTCGCGTACTTTTGAGCCGCGATGACGGCATTTCTGCGATACTCGTGGGCTACCTATGCCATGGATGACTCATCCAATACCAGCAATACCAGGAAAAAACTCCCAGTGTTCTTCTCGCTGACTGGTTTAGCCTGTGTTATACTCTTCTGCCGGAATGCATATCCCACAAATACGTGGCTTCTTTCGTGATATTCCCACTTCATGCCATAGGTCTCATGGACGTCCTACTTCCTTGATTCCTTGATTCCGTTGCTGTGCACGTTAGTATCACACCACTTACGCAATCCTCGATGAAAAGTACTTCTTAGATACCCATGATACGTATTATCCTCCCCCACTTCAGAATTAGCGGAGTGTTTTTGTTCCACTACGTGCCCATTACGTATTAAGTAAAGACGCCTGACTCTCACATTCAGAAAAGCCGATTTCTAATCGGTATGTGTTCGGACAAGTACGTAAAGCAGCTCTCAGCACATTTTGTGTAGTTACGTTGGTGATCACTAAGCTCGCAAATACGAAGAGATTTTGTTAGGGCACGAATGACCCTACGCACATGTTGACAATATAGGGATCTTCGCTCGGGTGGGTTGAATTAGTGATTGAGAAAGTTTTTAGGGCTGCTCACTTGACTTATGCTAACAAGAAATTTGGTTACACCTCAGTAATTAGGAGAGGGTGAAATTTGAGCTGACAAGATGACCCCGTAAACGTCACTCGGTTGAATGATCAACAACGAGCTTCATGAACGTAGGTATCTCTCCACGAGATGTCAGTTCAGTTGTTTTCCATTTTTGTTTTCTATTTATAGATCAGATTTAAATAGAAATACGAACTTTGTGGTTCACGAAATGATTCAGTTTGACAAAGGCCAGCGCCTCCTTTTTCAGCGCCTCCATGCTTTGCCGGAAGTGAGCTGACATGAGAGTGGTGATCAGCGCCTCTCTCCGCGGATTATCTGAAGCAGGATCTGGAAACACCTCACATAATTAGACCATATCGTTATGGTTCTTAAGCATAACAGAAATCAGAAAGGGCTAAAGTACTGGTCTGCATAAAATTAAATTGATTTTGTTGTACAGGATGGGCCAAATAAGAGTAGTCCGGGAGCTTATGGCTGTTGTGAATTTTTGAAACTCTTACTCGTTTAAGTCGTTTTTGTCTACCGCATCATTTTTTGGCTTTCTTGCTGTCATATACCACTCAAATGAAGCAACTTGTCGGAATGGTGAATTCATCACTTAAAGCAGGACTGCACGATAACAACGAAGATCGAAGAAGGGAGAATCGCCTAGTGAGGAGATGGGCGGAAATCCTAAGGGTGCGGGGGTGACACGTAATCGGCAGCGGAAGATTTGATCTCGGAGAGCAGCATGGCTCACTCTTGGCGCACTTGGCGATCCACGCCCATCAACTATCTAGTCACTCGCCGCAGACTATACGCAGCTAGTGATTAGATAGCAGAGAGAGCGTTCTATTGAAGAGTGTTCAACGATTGGGTCGCATCAATGCCGAGATCAAGGTCAAATAAAGGGGTCCCATTTCTCGGCTTTTGAGCCGTTTCGCAGGGTTTTTCCTTCTTTGTGGTGCCACTCACCATTTTTAACTTAGTTTGGAATGGGTTGCTTTTCATCGTGAAGTCTGCCTTCAAGACAAGATGTCTCGGGTACGTTACTTGCAAAAGCCAACTCAAAGACTGCGGTGTACAACCATACAAGTGATGAGAGAACCTCTCCGAGCGGGCGGATGTGAGGAACTGCCCTTTGCTGCCCGTGCCAATTTCAGGCAGTTCTGTAATCGTGACTGCAGGTATACTTACCGTTCAATTCATAAAATACCCTAGAATATTATTGCTACATAATTCGAATCTGCTCTGTTAGGTCCTCGAAATTCTGGGTTTCGAAGCCTGGAAAAATAGCCCAAGAGTCTGAATCTCTGAGGGCCACTCCTGAAAGAATCCTACACAAACAAGGAGACACCTGCTTGTATGCCACGTTGGACGCTCCTCTAAGCGACTCAAGGTTTTGTGTGAAATTTGACTGAAGTCGATTAGAGACAAGCGCTGAAATTTTACTTGAATTTTTGCTTGCACCCACCCTGTACAGTTCAGGACAGCACGCATCCAGAGCTATACCCGTTCAAAATGGGAGTGGATTGCGCTGCACTTTCTGCAGGAAGATCGGCCCATCAATCGCCATTCTTTGCTACTCTTGACGGCTTTTCAATGACCAACCCACTTTGGAAAATAAGCTGGCCTTAGCGTTCGCTTCAGGTTTCGAGTTTGTGTTTTTAGCTATCTCTTTCTGTAGAATTTCATATCCTACCTTGACAATGCTGGGCTATGCAAGATTCAAACCTGTGCCAGGGAAAATTTTGAAGCCTGGGATCTCTGAAGAAGAGAGGAATTTTCATGATATTCACCATTAAGCATGCGTTTTGTTGCTAACGAAATCTCAAATCCCCTTTCTCCGCTTGAGTAACTGAACAAAAACTAAGCTCTATGATGTTCTCGTACGACTTTCGCTTCAAAATAATTGCCAGTTTTAATTACTAAGCCTAGTACTGAATGAGTAGCATTCCAATTGCTCTTCTTTTTTACGTTAGAGTGTATATGCCTTTTTTCTGGAATACTTTATCGCCAGTTTAGTAGTGCGGCCAATTATTGAAGATTATAGAAAAGTAGCTCAGCAATAATTCTAGCAAAGTATTATATATTAGGTTGTCCTAAAAGTCTTTGGCCATTTGTCGATTTTTTTTTCAAGTCTACTTTTCTTCTTTAGCCCAGTCAGCAATTTTCAATCATATGCCCCATCGTAATCGCCAACCCATTGCCTTTCAGCAGGTGGCTTGTGGATGCCATTTGCCTAGGAATTCTGAGCATTCGAGGCAAGAATCTTGAAGAAGTCTGTTTCCGAGTAGTCCCAATCATGAAGCTCTTCCACTTTTTGTTAAATCAACAGCAATCGAAGCGGAAGGTATTTTGTTAGGGCCGGATCTGCTGAACACAACAAGCGAGACACAGTGCACCATAAGGAGCTCGGAGCCTTTGCTGGACTCTCTTCAAATTCCCTTGACGGTCGCTGCCTGGATAAAGTGAACTTTCTAATGTTTCCCAAGCATAGTGCCGTAGATCTCATCCGCTTGCTCACATTATCGAACTACAGCAGCAGTGCAGCTCGCTGGCAGGAGCTGTCGATTAACGAATCGCTTGCAGCTTAGCCAACTTTAAAAGTTGCTTCCAAAGTTGCAGTGCTGGAACCGACACC
>KZ346219.1:67547-85520 GCA_002352805.1 Teladorsagia circumcincta | reverse complement strand
TCCTAAACATATCTAAATTGGAACTGATTTAATTAGGCAGGAAAAAAGTTACTGCCGAAAAACCATTTGACCGAAGACTTTTGAGCGCTACTGTATATCCGCAGCGCAGCACGTTAGCCTGAATTGTCACGGCCTTACCTTCTGTTCTTCCAGCGTCTCTTGGTGTCACGAACGACTCGACCGACATTTGGACCCGCGCCTTGAACCTTTTGTTCACGTATCTCTCATGGTACTTCCAGACAGGAATTGCTAGTGCAGCTGATCGTGTGATGAAAGCGAAACTTGGACCAAATGCCACTCCAGTCTGGGTGAGTTGCATGAAGTTTTATGGGACGTACTGAACAAAACTTTCAATAAGCGGTCTCGAATAAAATTTTGAATTGTCGCTCCAAAAATTTTCAATCTGCAATTCATAGGATTTTTACTTTTGCCAGATCAAAAAGGAGAGAACGGGGGGAAATCTATACACACTCGAATCGCATCGACGGTAATTCTCACTTGTCAAAACCAAAGATCAGTGGAGCTCTTACAGGACACAGTGGCAAACATATCTTGGGTGCTGGTCAACTCTGAACCACTAATGGAATTTGAGAAACCCACGCTGCACAAAGTTGTCGACATTGGAGGACTCGGAGTGCACAAGCCAAAGCCACTTAGCGAAGTAAGTTTTCTCATTCCAGTGCTTTCCCTGTCATAGAGTCAGATTATGCAGTATGGAAGATCATACTTTTAAGGAATGGGATCGTGTCCTCAATCTCAGGAAGCAAACTGTTTTGATCTCGTTTGGCACGGTAGCACAAAGCAGGTACATGCCGGAATCGATGAAGAAGGCCATCATTAAGGTCGTCAAGTCGTGAGTTTTGTGGGATCTCTTGAGGTCGAAGTCTTTCGTAGCACCTGTCATATGAACCCTACCTTCTCTTCAGCAATCTGGGAACTATGAGGTTATGATTCTAGGTTCTATCCGAGTGAAACGCCTTTTTTTGAATACTGTGGGCGCGAAATGTATGTACGTGGGACTGCTGCCCGCTGCTATGGTGTTACAAGAATTGTGGGAATTCGTGAGCCAGGGGAACTGTAGCCAATCTAGGGGTGGAGGCACCATTTGACATGCGTGAAAAAAATGGGAGGTGTGTGTTTCTTCGTAGCTTATCGTCACGTCATTTCAGTGGGCACCAGTCCCCATGTGACATACATACATTTCGCGCCTACCACATCCAAAAAATACGGCGTGCTTGCCGCACTTAGACAGAGCCTGATCTACTCCAAGTGAGTATTTCAGCTTTCCGGATTCAAGTGAAGCCCACTCAGGGAAAATAAAATAGGAAAAACTCGAAATAAACTGAAATAAGGAGCGTTTCGTGGAAGCGAGTTTCCACCAAAAACCATGATGGTAAATCACGAAGTGACGCCAGCGAAGATAAATTTAAAGGCAAAGTTCGCGCTAAGACCCACCCTATGAGCCCATAAAGTGGCTAGAAGGACAATAGAGGCGAGTGCAGGGCTTCCTCCATCATTCTCCACCAAAAAACGGCCCCTGTACCCACCGGTTATGACACGCCCCACCCACCCGCTCGATATCTTGTCTGCTTCGCAATGATGATCTGCTATGCTATCCATACATGTACTTCTGTACCACTCTCCACGCTCCCATGATCCCTCATCCCCCAGCTGATCTTCTGAACTTTTCCGCAGCGTAGAGCAAAAGGCTCGTATTTCCGGGGTATTTCAGGATTTTTTTTCAAGGCTCGTATTTCCGGGGTATTTCAGGATTTTTTTTTTCATTTTTTTCCTCTGGCGGTCCACCTCCCACCCCTACTTTCACATTTGAGTGCAACTGCATCATCATTTGATCCTGAGTTTTGCCTTTAAAAGCTTCAGGGTCGAGATGGTGTGGTTCTTGCACGCAAATGCGATTATTAGTGCGAAATGAGCCAGGTACGAAAAGGAAAAGGATCCGTCGAAGACGCTGAAGATAAGGGTTTACTCACTCGCGTAATTGGCTGTGCTAAGGCTATGAGAGACTCCATAAGCGCGGAGAGAAGAGCATGAGGAGAGAGCGCAACAGATTAGAGGGCGCCAGACGAGAGCTTGACGGAAAATTGTAGCTGCAGCAGCTTACATCGCAAGGGCTTAGCGTCTTGTCGGGTGATTTCCGTGCGCGGGAATGCCACATCTGTGGAAATCCTCTGAGGGTCTATCTTACAGACCGAAGAGAATCCTTCACACGACATTGTCTGGGTTGGGCCTTTAAATTTCAATTAAAACATTGAATTTTGAAACAATGAAAGCGAAACAAAAGAGGTGGGTTGGCTCCGGTGTCAAATACGCCCTCATAGGAGTTAATCAGTTTTGGATGCTCAAAACTTAAGAACTCAAAAACACCAGAGAACAACCATATCAATGCTTAAAGGGATTTTGAGCAATTTTGTGAGAGCAAAATTATGTACAACGTACGGTTTCGGCGAACGCTTTTGACCGCTACTATAATTATGTACTTCGCTTGGCAACGAAAACAGAAATGGGAAGGGGACCGATAATCTTGCAAAGGAAAAACCCTTAAAAAAGGCTCCTTCTCCAGATGGTGGAGGACTTCAAGCGATAGGGAGCGGAAGAAGTGATACTGTGCGCCGCAGAGAAGGAAAAGAGTCGGTATTAAGAGAGCATTGCTGCGAGCGAGAGCGGCATAAAGCGTCCGAGTGGCCTATGCTCGAATTCGGGAATGGGCCCCCGGCTGCCGAATGGAACCACACGTGAAACCTCAACGCTTTTGCCTAGTAATGTAGTGCTGCAAAGCGATGCTACCCTCTTCGATTCTTGCGCCATGGCTTCGCTTCAGCAACCTGATCCTGGGTAATGCTTCCGAATGAAAATGCCGTGCAAAACGAACAAGAGATGTAAACTAAAAACTGCTCGAATGTTCATGCTCAGTAAATGGAAATCTGCCACCTTAGCATGAAACTTGGCATAATCACAAGCAAGCTCTCTTTGAGTTTGAAATTGATCGGGCTCAAAGCCACATAGCGTGCACTCGTAGCCATTCGGGGTAGTTAGCAAGAAAAGCTATCCTTTACAACAAGCGGTGCTTCATCGCTGCAAGATCAGACTGATTCCGCCACAGGTCTCATCAACGTAAATGCTTCGCTTCCGCAGCTGTATCGCAAAGTCGATCGCTCTTGCTGGACGTCACACAGATGGCATCACTTGTCTTGACTTCAATGCAGTCAATCATGATAGGGTTTTCGCCTCGTCTCTAGAACCCCTCGTGGGTAATTGCCTTATGTTTAAAGCTCCTGTGCTTTTCTTACAAGATCTTCCCAACATACATTCATATCATCGCGATTGCTTATCTACCGCATTCAGTTAGACAGGAACCTCAGTATGACCGACCAACGTTGCCAAAGAATAACTCAGGAGTAATGCGCAAATTTTGGAGAAAATCGTAGAAGCGGCAACCTTAGGCTCTATGGAGAAGAATTCTCAAGTATAAGCCCTTTGAGCCCTTCGTAGTTCTGAGAACTCATACAAGATATTTGTTTTGATACTCACCTCATTAGTTAACTTTTGCCACCAACGCACGCAACATTTCAGTTATCCGAATGTCACGTTCATCTGGAAGTACGAGGAACCAGACGATGCGCTGTTCACAGGAATAGACAATCTGATCCCTTCGAAATGGACGCCACAAAGCTGCTTGCTAGGTAAGATTTTGACAAGTCATGCAAGTCTGATGAATTGTCTCAAGCATCCGTTTTGTCCTGATGGAGTCATGAATTACAATAACAGGGGAAGTGAGGTCACCAAAACTCAGCGATGAGACAAACGCATACTAAACTGTTTTTTTTTTTGAAGGGTAACAAGCAATAAATGATGTCACTTCTCAAAATGACTGGTAACAGCCTTCAGTTGGGATGTTAATTTCTGCCCTGGTGTAATTCTGCAAGAAACGCCAACGGCCATAGACGACGCATTTTGTCGAACAAGTGGTGATGGTTCAGTGGGGGGTTATCCTATTCCTATCAACAGCGCGTATAACACAGACATTTAACCCTTTCGGACCTGAATTTTTTCCACTGAAGAAAATAAACTTCTAGCTATTGTTTATTACTTGTGAGCGCATAAATATCGTTATAGCGAAGTTTGGAAGCTAATCGATCACAAACTAAGAAACTAGGAAGCCTTGAAAATTGGCCCACGCGGCACACAATAAAATAGCGGGTTCAATTAGGAAAGGGAAGGTTGACTTAAGACCTCTAACAGGATCAGAAAAAATATGCTGTTGCGGCGAATGCAGACATTTGAATTTGATGGTGGCAATTGCCACCGCCAGGGCCGAAAGGGTTAAACCACCACTCCAGAAGTATCCGATCACTCTCCCACATCAAGGCTCCGGATTTTGGAGATCTAAGTGTATTTATGCTTTTGTAGTCATGTGCTTCAGAAGTGCTGTACAAGTGCGGTGAGCACGCCGTATTTTTTGGACACTGTGGGCGCAAAATGTATGTACGTGGGACTGCTGCCCGCTGCTATGGTGTTACAAGAATCGGGGAATTCGTGAGTCAGGGGAGTGTAGCCAATTTAGGAAGTGGGGGACAGCCACTTGACGAGCGTGAAAAGCTGGAATGTGTGAGTTTCCACGAGTTTCTTAGCGTATCGTAACGTTATTTTAATGGGCACCAGTCCCTATGAACATACATTTCGCGCCTACCGTGTCCAGAAAATGCGGCGTGCTTACCGCACTTGGATAGTGCCAGTACCGAAAATTCGGCGATAAGAATGAAATATTAAAATAAGCGGAAAAAAGGGGTCTGATCAAATTGGCAACAGGTCAATCACCGGATCTTGATCTCATCTCCTTACATCGCTACTTTCTTCTCAATTGGGACAGATCGCTTACCAATCAGCCTTTTCCACAGTTCCAGATTCCAGATTATTTCGCCACGAAAATGTATCATCGAAATGCAGGAATTTTAACTATGCATGGTTCCTTTCTCTGGCGTGCCATGAGCTCGCCGTGGGTCTCCTACAAGAGGCCCGTCGAGCGGCAAAGGATGGGTAGCAGCTGTGCGATAAGGGACGTAGTACTGTGCACTCTATTCACCCTGAGGCCTAACCGCTACAGTAATGCGCCGCCACTCATCCTTTGCCGCGTCTACTTCTCTTATTTGGCCGCGTGGCGGGCCTCTTGAGGGACACCCGCTTGCCGTGGTCTCATTCATGACGCAGTCGCGTAGTAGTAACTTGGAACACTTCTTCACCATTACGTTCGTAATTTTCAGCCGACAAACGTTTGACACTTTTCATCACCCATGGCGGCGCTGGAAGTATGATGGAGAGTGCACTCCGAGCGAAGCCGCTAGTTGTTGTCCCCTTGTTTGGCGACCAAACTAGGAATGCAAAACTCATCGAGAAGTTTGGTTACGGTGAGTGAAATATGAACTAGTTCTAGAAGATAATATTCACTTCAGTCTGTAATTTGAGATACACCATGCATCAGAGTTTCGTTCTGAATCCAACAGGTCACAGACCTGTTGTCACCTTCCTCAACAAGTATAGTAGAGAATAAACAGCACACAAAGATGAAAGCTCCAGTATGTGACCAAAGTGGGCTCGACCTTTATGCGATTCTCGAACTGACACAGTTGTCCACGTTATTTTATTCACATTAGTGTTGCGTAGACTTTTGAGACAGTGGGATATCTTGTGCTCATGGAATGTATGACATTTTGTCACTACAGGTCTTGGTTTAATTTTTGGCAAACTACCCACGGAGCCACAAACTTGCGAAGGAAAGCGTGCTCACAGCTAAGCGTCTGCTTAGCTGGTATTGGCATTTGAATGAAGCAATCCAGATCTGCAGATTTCATGAGCAGTACTGCTGCTAATTCTAGAAAGTTGTAGATCTGGTCTCCCTGGTCGGGATGCTTCTTGCCTAAAGGTAATTAATCGATCCTTAACGCATTTTATAATCGCTCCCGGCCCATACATATATGTAATCGAATTCTGTTCTGAAATGGGATTTGCAACATTCCGTGGGACCATTCGTAGCTAGCCATCATTGTTTTCAATAAGAGTAGTAACAAGCAGTCCCGCTCACCAGGCTCACGTTTAGGGGCTCGCTCGAAGTGAATCTCGCCCATTCCAATCAGCCTTACCCTTCCTTTGTTGTCGGTTGCCTGGTAATAGCCTCATTCAGAAGATAAAACACTGACCCACATCGGTTGACTTTGCTAATTTTTGTGGGGCAAATCTCATTCAAATACCGCTTGTGTTCGAATGAAGGTAGGCGTGGTGCATACTTGAAGAGGTTCACTCAACGATTCACCGTTCATTTTTTCAGGTATTCTTCTCGAGAAAGCTCGCCTCCTCAACAGCAATGTGTTACATAGCGCTGTCGACCGAATCCTCACTGATTCTAAGTAAGTGGGAACTCTGATCCAACATAGGAGTTGTCAGATAGCTACTATACCGGTGCAGGCAATGTAATACTATTGCAAGAAAGCCGTTCAGAAGTATGATTTAAGATATCAAGTAGCAGCCGATCGAATCAGTCGACTACTGTCGCGGCGCCCGTTCAGTCCTGAAGCGAAATTGGTAAAAACCGTTGAAATGGCCGCAGAATTCGGTGATATACCAGAGCTGAAAGTGGCTGGAAGGAACCTTGGATACGTTGTCTATTATAATATTGATCTAATTTTTATATTAGCAGCGATTTCCGTTGCATTTGTAGGTCTCGCATCATATATCATTTCTCGGATATTTAATCGTTATTTAGGGGTTGTAAAAGTGAAAATTCAATGAAAACTTTTCTGTATATAAGCTGATCTGCACTTAATAAATATTGCTCACAGCTTAATTTCTTTAGCCGTTTTCGCTTTTCCTTTTTATCTTCAGCTGTAACTACTTTACATTAGATCTATTACATGAGGTAGCTCAAGCCAGAAAAACGAAACACGTGTGATCCTTATAACACGGCAACATAAATATTACACACTTATGCCATATATCTGAAGAAACAACAAGATGCTCGAAACATACGGAGAGAGGAATTTGATGATAGAGAGGAGGAGGCTATCATGGTTGAATGTACAGGGGGGGGGGCAGAAAAAGAGTCACTTCCACCCATGTTCGAAGCAAAATAAATTGCCCGTTTCCAAAATCAAATCAAATGAGCCCAACTGCATATTGAAGAGCACTTCCTATTCCATCATAAAAATTACATGGAGTTCCTCTACACCGACGACATCAGAAGATTTCCCACGGAAACATGATGCACGGTACGATCCTAACGAGGTCGTCGAGAAACCATAGACCATTACGACGACTCCCAGACGCTATCAAAAGCTATCTTGTATAGTCACAGCTAGTGTCTCTGATAAACTATTCACCCCTTATCCGATTGACGTAGCAGCTTCAGAATGAAGCGATTATTGTAGGCCTCCTTAAGCTCGACGGTGCTGACGGATGACGTCATATTCTGGAGAGGATGAAGGCAGTGAAGGTGGGCCTGCTTCTGTTCATGGGGGGACATCTAAGGAATATATCGACGCAATATGTAGCGGCAGTCTTTGCAACAAAAAGTTTGATGATTTGCGTCATGGGCAAAGTGGCTCTTTTTTAGCCCCCCCCCCCCACTGTATTCATGATAGTTTTTTGAAAGCGAAAGAGGCTAAAACGAATGCTCCTCTTCCTCTAGAAAAGCAGGTGAACAAGGTAAGCAAAAAAATGTGACCTGGAAGTGACGAGGAAGGTCTTCCAACGTCAAGCGCTTTTCTGAAGTGGTCTCCTGCACTTAGTAGAGCTTCATGCGAGGAACCTAAAACCATGATCCGTTTTGTGCGATCGCTTCCAGGAAACCTAGAACAGTGGAGAGGAGATGTTCCAAAGTTCGTTTTTCTGAGATGACTGTTTGCAATTTACGATGGCGCCTCCAAATTGTGTCCAAAAGGCACCAGCATCGACTGAAATGTCGGTTTTGCAATTTGGCAACATTTTTGAGGCTCCAACATGGATTGCAAAATTTGTCACCACGGGGATTGAACTTTGGACCATCTCGCCACCACTGTTTCAAGGTTCCCAGAAGCGTTCTGGAAAAATGGACCATAGTTTGATGTTTCTCGCATGAGTTTTCACAATATGCAAGAAGCAAGAAAGCATTTTGGAAAAGCTCTCCATGACGTGAAAGACCCCCCTTGTGAGAGATTTATACGCACCATCGCTAGAAGTGGGTGTACGAATTCGAGAAGTGAAGCGGTCTGTAACGAAGTTGTAGGTAAGGAGTTGACGGATGATAAAGAAAATAAGGAAGAAAAACGCCGATAGGGCTTTGAGACGGGGGCCCCCTTCCAAGGCTTAGGAATGAAGCGAGAGGCGGGGCGGACGAGCTGTATGAAAAGCTGTGAACGCGCCTCAACTACAATAGCGCCAAATAGTGATCAACGCTGTTGCCAACTACATACAGGCCGATGTCAGACTTTGCGAATCGCTAGTAGCGAATCGCGCGATTCGCAAGGTCTGGCACCGGCCACTAGAAGAAACGGGTCTCATCCAGCAAGGGAAGGGACATGATGATTGAGAGCGCGCGGCGCGTTCAAAACCATAATAGCATATTATTTCATGTAAACGTTTAGGACTGAGCCTTAGAAGGGAGGGAGAGCCCACGTCCGAGAGCGATTCCCGTTTTCCTTGGGGAGGGGGGTCTTCGTCCCTCCTAGGCTTGGTCCTGGGCTCTATAGGTGAATATTACTTTCGATGGACGTTTATATCATTCAGCACAAGAAAACATACATTACACGAAATGCTTAAAAAACCAGGATTGAAGCTGTTAGCAGCTCGCACTTTGAAGGACTCTTCGAGCCAAACTGGCATTGGAGCACAGAGTGCACAGCAATGCTCGCTCATACCGGATTGGATCCGAAGGACTTCAAATGTGCTGAAATCATCATCTCCGAAACGCAAACAATGATTTCAGCACATCTGAAAACGAAAGCAACCAGAGATATCCTTTTGCTTCAACGGGTCGACCTGAGATACTCTCAGTGGTCCCGGAACGCCCGCATATGCCGACGCCGCGATCACGTACTTACTACGGCAGCAAGAGGCCTGGTGGATCCGCTCGGTGATCGCGTCAAGCCCCCCCCCCCTTCCACAGCGTTTCTAAGGTAAGTTTTCAAGTCAGTGATACTTTATATGTATCTGACTAGGGCTAATGCTTCTACCCACCCCATTAGCATCGAACTTTTGGAACCCTCCTGACAATGTTGCTTTAAGATAGGAGCCCCAGCATAAAATTTTACGGACTATCGAGAGGTCAAATCCTCTCTTACGCCAACCAAAAGAACAAAGCCATGATTAGCGTTCTTAACTGCAGACCAAGGGATGTTGCCATAGCGGAATAAAATGACTCTTAGTATGAGCTCTGTAGTGAAGCTCAATTTTGCTTCACAAGAATGCTGGTTTGTGAACAAAGCTTTCGCCCCAGACAAACAATCGAAAACAAGCTCAATTTTGCTTTTATGTGGTTTGAAGACGGCGGTAGCGCAGTCGATCAAGTTTCTCACATGAAACTTTTATGAGGAGAAGCAAGGTGTTTGGTATTCAGGGCCCTGATTATCCTGTATAAGTATACAGTGCCTTCCGGAAGATCTCTTCACAGTGATTATGGAAGCAAAAACCAGGAGCTTGCAAGATCTACAAATCAACGGCTTTACCATTCGCTCAAACGGCCGTCCCATCGAGACATACTCTATGTACGTTTGAAGCTATGCACCAAAGCAAGTTGGCTCCAAAACCCATGGACCTAGTTTTTTTTCTTCTGGAGAAGGGGGACCCATGCTTCATACAGGATGAGATAATGTTCTAATGCCCAACGCCAACCTGAACTTGTCTAAATTCTCGAAGTTAGGTGCAGAAGGTGATCTGACGCAATTCGCAGCGAAGGGTATGCCTCGGCGATCCAGCATGGCCGTCCCCACACTACTAGCCGTGGCAGATTTATCGACTCTAGCCGTTCAGCAGAAAGAGCGCGCCAACCAGTACCGATGAGATTCGCACCAATGCGAAATCAACGGGCAAGAGGGTCTCATTCCTAGGGTTCTAGGTGGTTTTCTCTTGCTTTCTCTTGTTCCTGTTCACTGACCACTTCTTAATTGACCCAACTTCTACGCTATCTTTCCCGAGCTTTCCTCCTCACAGGTGTATCTCGAGTTGAGATTGGAAGTGAGCCAGCTCGATTTAAACGAAAAAAAAAACGAAATTCATCCATCTCGCTACACTAACCCAATCTTCCAAAGGTAGCAGTTGAACAGAAAATGAAGTAGTCCAGTAGATTCCTCCGAATAAGCGTTGTCCACAGAAATCATCGACGCGTTGAATACTCTCAAGGCAGAGAAACTAAGTGGTTGAAGATGCACAGAATCTTCGACTACACTAAACCACAGTCACTACCCGAGTCCTGATGTATCCATTACAGTGCGGCTCTCAGGCGCAGCTCCATATCTCTTGAAGGCAGAATTTGCGACGAAGAAGCAACCCATACCAGATCAAGTTAAGGATGGTGAGGGGTATCAGAAATGAGACAGAGGTAAGCAAACCAGCCCGTTGGGCATTTCTGCTGGGACCGTATGCTTGATGTTTGAGAATGGAAAGAATCCCCGAGGTCGACGGACTACTTGAACTTGGTCGGTACGATAGGAGAGTGATGACGGAAGTGGTGCAGTTACCTCAGCAGCTTCGCCGAAAGGGCTGGTTCGCTTAACCCTGGACTAAGCCTTATAGGGAGAACGGATCTCAGAACTCGTCCTCTTTCGAAGACTCAGTCTTGAGTAAGCATCAAATTGAGGCGGTTCAAAGGACCGAGTTGAAGTAGTCTGTCGATCTTCCGGGACCCCATCCCCTCCCCAACATTCAACATACGGCCCCAGCAGAAACGCCAAACGGGCTGGTTCGCCTTCCTCAGTAAGATAAAACCAGGGACGATAGTCAAGTGCCATAGACTGGGAGTCAAAGGTGGTGAACATCAGCCGTTAACGGCGAATAATGGAAGACGAGACAGCGAGATGACCCAGGTCTAGGCGGTGAACATCACTACATTCGTAGCGAAACCCGCGTCACCCATGGACTTGAACCATGTAATGCAGCGTTTCATGAGCGCGACCTTTGCCTTTGCTCCGCCGAAAGGTTTTTGGTTTACATTGAAAGGGTTGTAGTAAGCAAGGTAATAAAATATGAGAGTTGCAGAACCTAAAGCACCACGGAGAATTGATCCCGTTACCGACCCCATTTATCCGGAACGTACCCACTCCATCAATTGACGCGTTGGAGTCGGGGGATCATGCCCTGAATGATCGTGCAGAGGTGCAACGCTCCCGTGATCAAGGAAGGAGCAATGGCATGACCAACGAGAAACAAGGGACAGCAGACCACCTTATTGGAGGGAAGTATGAATATTATCGACGGCTCCAGTAGCACTTTCGCCACCAGTACTCTCAACGACATGGCAGGGACGCAGATAGACGGCACCTTGCCAAAACGGCGAACCGGCAGAGAAAGGAGAAAGTGTATGAAGATTACAGAGACGATAGACGGCGACTAAAATGTACCCCTGAGTACATATTAGTCGCCGTCTATCGTCTCTGTGATCGCCATGCACTTTCTCCTTTCTCTGCCGGCTCGCCATCTTGAAGATGTGCCACCCTTATACGTTGGCCATTTGTGATGTGGCGTAAACCGAGCCCTCTGCGGAAGGTCAGCGCGAGTTTCCCGCCTTTCATAATGCTTTTTAGGTGCGGACGAAGGCGAGGCGAGGTCAACGTGGCCGACTGGCCAACTATAGATTGGCCGTTTAGGAGGCTTAACTACAGTCCCAGGAAAAATGGCTCAGAACCCGAGAAATGGGACCCATTCGCTTTTCTCTGATCTTGGCATTGATGCGACTCCTGTCGTGGGGCCCTCTTCACTATATTATCACTCGCTGCGCTTAGATCTGCGGCTAGTGATTAGATCATCGATGGGCGTGGATCGCCAAGGGCGCCCTAGTAAGCCATGCTAGATCGCCGAGGTCAACTCTTCCGCTGCCGATTGTGTGGCAGTCCGCACCCTCAGGAGGTCCGCTTGTCTCCACACTGAGCGATTTTTCCCTTTCTCGACATTCGCTCTTATCGTGGAAACCTTTAAACTCCTCCACCGCAATCAAAATATATCCTTGATTTCTAGTGGGCCATCTTCATCGTTAACTCTGCGTTTGAGTTAACTGAAAACTCTTCTCAACAGCTCATTGCCACCTTCACCTCACATGAGCCCTAGAACAAGTCAAATGCGATTCCCTATCGAAGATCCTATGACATATTCCACTGTGGCCAGAGCCATATCACAATACCAAGAGTCTATTCGTTCTTGTCCATTCCAAGACACAATGTCAGTGTCTTGAAGTCTCTGGAGAATTCGCATGAAACGTGTTCTCGAATGTGACTTTTACATTGTCAGCTTGTCATTTCTCATTTCTCTATTCGCTCTATCTTTCTGTACAGGCCTCCCTGGTCGTTTGGTGTGTTATTTTGTTCAAAAATTAGGCAGCAAATGCAATGACGAAAAAAAAGCAAAAGGCGCCATAAAAACCCTAAAGTTAACCTTGTGAGGGTAGCCGTAATGTGACGGAGAGACACAGCGCCGGAGGAGAAAAGGCGAGGTAGTACGTTGTACGCGAGAGGGCGCAAACACCACATGTGTGACAGCATGGGAGCACACAAGGCAAGCCTTTACGCCGTTGCCCTGTACTTATAAGTCGCCACAGTGTCACGCCTCCTGTGCATGGGAACTCCTTTTTTTTCAATTTAGGAGCGACTGGACGTAATCCGGACTTGTGGCTTTGAATAGCCCTGAGGTTCGTACGCTACCACTTACCCTCTGCGTGGCGTGAGGCTGCATAATATTGGGCTGAACCATAATTCTGGCCGAATTTCGACACTTTCATTTCTTTGAGTTTTTCTTTCCCGAAGAATAACTGACCAACAATCTAACCTCCTTCGCAATCGCTAATATGCGTCCATTTGCTAGGGAGCGAATGGATGCATTTCTCTATAAACGAGTGAAGCTATAGGATGAAGAGTTCGGAAAGGTCGTTTTTGGAGTGCTTGTATTCAGTGACCCCTTTCCCTCAAAGCTTCTGCTTCAGGGCATCGGGAAGGGGATAGTACGATAAAGTAATGTTAGGGCTACGCGATGGATGTGGTATCGCGATCCAGCCAGTTTCCCTCAGAAGGTGGCGAGTTATCTTCGCAATATGAGGTCGGGTGCTCATCCGGAGGAAGGAGATTTTGAGAAGTTTCGAATGGTTCTTTCGCACTGCCAACTTCGGGAGTTATCCTATGGTTATCTTCGCAGCAGTTGTCTGTATAAGATGAAGCGGCTCTCAAAGCGGGATAGCCTTCGACTCTTACAAAACGGGGGTGATATCCTCTGATAAAAGAGCTCGGGTTTCGGGTGAGATGGTGGGTTCGGGCTGTGAGATAGCCATAAGCAGTGCTGCGTGTTATTGTCGAAGTGGACTCATGACTCATCTCCACCTGTGACCGACTAGGGAAAGTCCAGGCTATGCGGGCGCAGAAAGAAATTTCTGCAGATGGTCAGGTCTGCTTCTCTGTCATGGTTAGTCGATGCATGCCGTATCCATGGAAACTTCACTCTGCTATAGCCCGTTCCATTCAGACGGCTTGTGGTGATGCATCTGCTGTGCCCATGCATCTGCTACAAATTTCAGGTGGTAGCGTCCGGATGAACTTTCGATTCATGGGTCCACATCGAAAGTGACTGGGGGCCCAGGATGAGGTCAAACTTTGCAGCTTGTATCGTCTTTACCGATGCTTTCAAGCCAATAGCTCAGTGCACGATCAGTAGCAAAGATGGAGGCAAACACAGCGCTGGTCTTGCTTACTGCACTCCTTGCGAGGTTCTTCTTTAAATGATCGTTAAGCATGATCGCCTGCTTCGGTCTTTGTTCTATTTCGATCCCTACTTAGCTGATCCACTGCGCTTTGATCTTCTGAAATATCCTAGTTGAAGGTCTGATGCCTCCTTAAACATACTAACTTATTTCGTGATGAGACTTATTTGACATGAAGAAAATTGATTCTGAAAAAAAATTCGGCCAGGAATTATGGTTCAACCATATAATATTTATACTCACTACTGTGGACTGCTGCGTAGTGGATCATGGAGGAATGCCATCGAATCCACGCAAATTTCTGAGCAGGACGAACGCCATGAAAAGTTGAAGGAAGTTGTTGAAGAAATGCAAGGTAGGTTAGTTTAACTTGTGTTGTCAATCAGCTGCTGTTTTAATACCCCTTCGCGTTGCGAATGTTTCACAAGAATGCTGATTTATGGGCAAAACTGCAGAACTTTCGTCCCACGCGGGAATCACGCGAGCCCGCACCTAGTTTTACCCATGAACATCATTCTTTTGAGAGGGAGAGTTCACACCCAATCGCTTTGACTTCCTTTCTACTGACGATTTAAATAGATGATGATGCCAGCTTGGATATCACATCGGAAAAAAATACTAGAAGAAACACTCTGATTATCAACACTATCTAACTGATATTCTTCCTGTTCCTTTATCTGTAAGAACGAGTAGAAAGTGCACCAACATCTAAGCTTGTTCTGGTGCAGGTTTTGACCTACAGAGTGAAATGATCGATTTAAGCTCATCGGGACTTCCTCATCCGAAATTCTGGGGCTTTAGTGTTGCAAAGCGCCTGGATTAAGCGTAACAGTTTGAAAAACCCAGTAAAAAAGAAGCGCAGTGAAATTAAGTAGGCCTCACTAGCACCACCAGGGCACAATATACATCACAATTTGTCTTCTTGCCCTCGTACAAAAAAAGACATCCGAAACAGAGTTGGTTGGCATTTTGGTGGATTCCACTTCGTGCCATTGTACACTTGGCTACTATAGTTTATAAATTTCATGCAAATCTCATGCACTTGTAATTTTAAACAAAAAATCGGCATACCAAGAATTTTAATCATAGCTCGGCCACACAGGCGCCATCCGATGGCACTTCGCCATACACACTGACCGCCTAATCCCTCTGGTACTAGCACATCCTTCCACAAATGTCCTTTTCTTTTTTCTTGTTGCTCAGTAGAATGCAACAAACAAAGTTTACCCTTCCGGCCCGTCCGAATGCTAATTTTAGCAGTCACATTCGTTGCCACCTCCAGTGAGAATATTTCTTTCTTTTGTTTGCATTTCTACTTCTCTGGTAATGATAGCAAATCATTTGATAATAATACTAATGGCATTTTAGTACTCGTATTTCATTATAGTCCCTTGTGATGGAGTATAGCCATATACTGGTAGTATTACAGTAACAGTATCAGTGCGGCCTGCTGCTTTGCCAGAGTTGTAGCACTGGATTTCTAGAGTAAGACTTCTTGGAATAATATGAAAGGAAGTTCTTTCACCCAAATCCGCTGCTGTTTTTTTTTTCTCGTACCAAGCGCGAACACAGAATAGAGAAAGTTGAATTTGTGAGAGCGAAGCGTCGTGAGCATTGGCTGGCCGCGTTCTGGAATCATCCGGCCGCCCGAATTCCCTTGCCTCCATCCATCTTCCGCCTGTCTCACTCTTTCCGACATAATTCCTCTTCTCAATGCACTACTGCAAGCAATAAACAACTCTATTACATCGATATTTCAATAGTGAACATCAACTCATTTTAGTTACTTTTACTCTAGGCTTACTTGTAAAACTTTTCCTTGGAACTTACTTCTAAGCCTTCGACGCTGGGAACGATTGTTTTCTATTCAAATTTTCAAGTGACAATGAAATTCTTGGTTTAATGCAGTTTTAATATTTGAAAAATATAACAATGTTGAAGTTATAAAAATTGCTCCAGTAACAAAGTAGAACAAGGGTTTTCGAATTCTCTCGGAACTGCATTCGAGGGAAATGCAAAGAGTAGAAAACTCACTACCAATCATTGTTTGTCGCACCCGCCGCGCATGCGAGTCCCCTTCTGAATTCTAGAAGAGTTTGGAAGGTCATGTGGTCCAAGCATACATACTTTCAGTGCCTATGAAAAACAGCGATTCATGAAACTATTTTTCCTTATTCTTTAATCAATTAATATGTAATAAGCCAGTTGCCGCTCAGTAATGCTTCCAAAAAGTCAGGAAAATCACGAATTTGTAGAAGCGTAAATGGGAACCGCCTTGAGACCAACGTTCTGATCTTGCCCAGACACAACTGTTTTCGAGCCAGATTGAATGGTCCGGACGAGCTTACTGGATCATAATTGCGGGAGCTCTAAACCCTAGGAACTGTGTACCATTACCGCCTTGGATCCCTAGATAATGCTACCATAGTGTCAAGTAGGAGGAAGAAGTGTAGTAAAAAGTGTCCTTTCTACCACGCGTCACGGCCCGGGGATCAAATCAATCCTATATCGCCGTTACCACTTAACAAGCTTCTATCCTTCCGTCTTGTCTAACCTGATGATTCTGGGTTGTACAGTAGCTGGCCTAAAATGTCATTATATGGCAAAAATTGTGTAAAATGTAACTGCAACCATGGATAGGAATAGAAGGCGTATCTCATGGTCAGACCAACGCTGAACACTTCACCGTTAATTCTCTTGTTAATCAAGGATTGCGGGTCTCTGTTGCTCATCTTGCTCTTGAATCCTATGCATTTTTGTAATTTTTTCCTATTCCTGCATACTTCAACTTCACCGTGAGGGTCCCCCCACCTGTTCTGAAAGTAGCTTGCCACTGGTTACCAGCATTTTCTTCGAGGCGAATGTGCACAACAACAGGACCGCTTGAGTGCTAATGATTCTAGTTCAGATCTCGGATGAGCCTTGTGGACCTTCCTGGCCACCTTTCATACTAAAATGGCCCCTAACGAAGTCGGAGGAATCTGCAGTAAGTAGCATGGCACTGTCTACCCAGCTCACACTTCCGTGCCCTGACCCCCACCGAATCTTCTTACGCTAACTGTCCTTGCGCCCCTTCTTGGTCGGCTTGTTGGTAACGGTCTCGCCCGGGGGCAGACGAGGGGGGTAAAGCAGTGACTTGCAGACTGAATAATTTCATCGCTCCATGCTATGGGAAATGTATGCAATAAATACCACTAATCTATTGGAGATCGGATTGTGGCCCATTTCAACAACTAAAAGAGTTTATTGGGTGCTGAATTGATTTTTGCCTCCGTTCGTACTTTTCCATTCTATGGGTCTAGAAGTTACAAGTTTCATGCTTGGGTCTCCTCAGCTTGCACGAATTCCAGAAAAGACGGTTTTTGATCAAAATATTGGAAACGACATAAATCAGTGTAACATTCCTCACGATCTTCGAAGATGAAATCTCTTAATTTAACTCAAACTCTTATTCTTACAGTTAGCGGGTATGTTATTCCCTGCTGTCAGCGCATCTTCATGAGATAATGCATCATTCTGCCCAAGAAATCACTTAGCCCAGAAACCAGTTTACCAGTCCATCCGCTGTAAGGTTCTAGGAGTATTTCACCATCAGCTGACCCTTGCAAGTCAAATAGTCGCCTCATACGCATCCATCATCCAACTGTCTCGACGATTCAGAATAGAGAAAGAGCGATGTGCTGTGGTGGTGCATCTCGAGAAGATTGATCAACGTCAAACGCTTTTATCCTTTCTATCCTCTGAGTAGCTGCTAGTTGCTGGACGGCTTATGTCGGAGGAGTCGCGCGCGGCGCAGTGGTGTGTGTCGAATTTGGAGTGACAATGAGCTGATAAAGACGATAGATAGAGGCTCATGAGTGATGGCGAAGCGCGAGTCGCTCCATAAAACTCAATCACGACTTTCGATGACGGACAGCCAAGCTGCTGCTGCGGTCGTAAACGAGCGCTCACCTCGGCTCCTGCGCCGCCGCTTGTCTTCTGGGAGACCTACGCGTGTTTCTTTGATTTATCTCTCTCGTTATTCTCCACTCAGG
>KZ346219.1:30584-42281 GCA_002352805.1 Teladorsagia circumcincta | reverse complement strand
TATCACTTTTTGTCCCGCACCAAACATGCTCCCGTCCCACCCCCTATATCATATCCAATAATCAGCTCCTGGCGAGCGCTGGGACACCCGCTGTTAATTTCGCGAAATTCGCGTTTTGGCGCCTCTTATCAGCTCTTATCAGCTGATATCACTTTTTGTCCCCCACCAAACATGCTCCCGTCCCACCCCCTATATCATATCCAATAATCAGCTCCTGGAGATTGCTGGGACACCCGCTGTAAATTTCGCGCAATTCGCATTTTGGCGCCTCTTATCAGCTCTTATCAGCTGGTATCACTTTTTGTCCCCCACCAAACATGCTCCCGTCCCACCCCCTATATCATATCCTGAAATCAGCTCCCGGCGACAGCTGATACCCGAGCTATGAATTTCCGGTCAAACACACACACACACACCAACAGACACACTTAGCCGCTTATATATAGTAGGATATTTCTTACCCGTCTCAGCTTGGAGCTGTCGTCATCGTATGTGTCGCGAAGAAAGGATGCAGACTTGTCGTAGTTGTTCACGCCTGCAATAGGAAGATCATTCGAAAAAAGCAGTTACACAATTACTGAAAAGAACTGACTAATCACAAGTGTTAGGAAGACTAGGGCTAATATTGAGGAACTGTAATTACGTAGAAATTTGCTAAATACGGCGAAAGACAAAGTTTGATGATGAACAGGGCTAAACGTAACGGTACAATAGGTGAAAACAGACAGTCACATCTTTGGCCTAGAGAACATCTAACAACGAAAGGATGGTAGGTCTAAGAGGCCGTTCGAAATGATATGCATACCAATTGATGCGTCTCTGAACGCTGATTTCAAATACGCCTTCCGAATCTGCTAACGACTCTCTGAACGGAGTTATGAAGCAAAACAGCGAAACGGCAGTAGGTGGGACTCATAGTCAAAACGTTGTAGGATCGGTCCCTTACTGTGTTTACTGTTTTCCATTCTTCAGGGAAACAGTTCAACGGCTTTCGCTAGCCTATCTAAGTGAATGCCTGGTAAGCAGCACAGCAATTACTCTCAGAGACTGATCCTCCGCTTTTGACTGCGAGTCCGGACCACTACCGTTGCGCTGTTTTGCGTCATAACTCCGTTCAGAGAATCGTTCATCAGATTCAAAAGGGAGATTTGAAATCAGCGTTGAAAGGCACATCAAGTGGTATATATACCATTTCAAAAGGCCACTTCGACCTACCATCTTTCCCTTGTAAAGAGATCTGAATGATAGTTTGCGAATGCATCAAAGCTCTTAAAGTGCCATTGAAAACGAAAGCCGACAAAGAAAACGAGCTCGACGCGTTTCACATCCATGGAGGAGGTAGGTAGAGCATTCGAAACGTAAAGGTCGGCCCACTTCCAAACAGGCTCCGTCTGCATTGGCCTTGTTGATATTCACGATGTTGTTAACAGTACCGCTCTCCTCGAAAGGGCTTACTATACGAAACAGCCCTATACACCGTCTATCTTGTCGCGTAGTGTTTGTCCTCTTGTACCCCATCCACACGGCCATAGCTTGAGCCGAAGAGTTGTCCACTGGCAGAACGGGGTTTCCGTTGTCCGGTTTACAGACGGTTTATTCGGGTTCTTTTCAACTGCAGCACCATTTCACTTCTACTTTCGTATTTTTCCGGAAATACATTTTCGTGGGAGTTCTCTTTAAGTAAATCGTTTTCGAACCAGAAGCTTGGTGATAGTTACCCCAAATCGCATTCATGGTCGACGATTCAATCGCGAGACTCTCGCGTGATGAGTCGTTCACTATAAAGCGACCTCAACGCTACGATTTACGCTACAGTTCATGAAATATGGAAGGAAAAAGACTGAATAATCATTCATACCGTTGTTTGCTGTGGGCAGAACTGTCCTGGAAACGCTGATTTCCGGTAGAATCCATCGACCTTCGTCCTCGTTCCAGACGGCGTCCTTTTTCACCTTCTCGAGATTGTAATAATTTGAGTCCTGAATCAGATTGTTATTTTTGAAAATTCGCAATGCGTCCGAAGTGAACTCTTCACCTTTCTCAATGTAGGTTGCACCTTCTCGAGAATCTGCGTCAACAGCTTCAGTTGTTGATCTTGCTTTCGGATAGTCTCCAGGTAGTCGAGCCGATCCAACTCAAACTCTCCTTGGAGATCCTCAATTTCGCTCTCCAGAGCTTTCGACTAAAACCAAAATGAGTGTGTAGGAGATTTGATGTGAGCAAGAACTTTCCAATTTGTTAGAATTGAAGCACTGATAGTTCGTTAAACATAAGCCAGTGGATGAAGCAGTATTTCTCTATAAACATCACCATTATTTGTGGGCGGAGGATATGTGGTGCTGGTAGCAGGCGCATGAAGTGGGATCAAAAACGGAGCTAATCCCTCCCATGATGATCCAGCCCTTAATTTTTTTGTTGAAGGCGGAGTCTATGAAAAAGCAGCTCATTCAAATTTAAGCCAGTGGTGTTCACTGGGCAGAGATAAAAAACAAAACATAAGAAACGGCTCAAATTCCGTGGAAAGGGACCCGTTCTTTGCCCGCTGAGCTGCGCGTTAGGCGACTCTCACCGGTACTGACCCCTTCAATGCTCTGCTAAACGGCTAGAGCCAGACGGCAAGGAGGTGGGCGGGCTGTGGCGATAGCGGAGAGGGGACGGTCATGCTTGATCACCAGGGGCACATCCTTCGCTGCAAAATGCGTGTCGGTCGGCACTCTTAGGGGCCCGCCTCTCTTTTAACTAGGTAGGTTCCTCCCCTCTTTCACCTTTGGCCTTGCCGTGGAATCCTCCTTTAAATCTATCGGTTAAGCTAAACACATACAGGGGGGCCAATGAAAAAAAACATTTTGTCTCCGTACTCAACGGACTTGAACACTCTTATGCCAATTCAAAGCGAGTGCCCCCAACTTAAAATTGAAGAGCACATTTCATTTCATAGGAAATTCTTCATAGTGGTCATCTACGTAGACGGCATCAAAAAAATGTGAAGAGGAAACATGGTGCACTGGTCGAGCTCAATGGGGTCATGAACGGATCGTGTTCCGTTACGACGGGTTCTGAAAGGCGGGTTCCGGAAGGGTTTACTCAAAGCTAATGTCCCTAGGAAACTATTCCACATTGAATCGATTCAAAAAATTATGTAAGAGCTTCGTGCTGAAGCACTTACGGTGAGCCATCTTGAGCTCGACGACGTTGACAGATGACGTCATATTCTGAAGACCGTAAGGGTAGTGATGGAGGGACTGCGCCTGTTTATAGAGGGACATTCAAGGAATATATTGCTAAAGAAGTGCTGTTGACAGCGGCAATCATTGTGAAGAAAAAAAGAGCCGAAGTGTGACATAGGCAAAATGTCCTTTTTTGGCCCCCCTGTATATGTATTTGCATCAAAAATTGGGCATAGTAGGTATCAATAGGCAGCTAGGGCAACTAGTTAAGTATTAGCTTCCGCAATTATAGGCTGCGACCTTGCAAAATGCTCTATCAAGTTTTCAAAGGGTACCCATCATATGGTTCCCGTTGACCGTGAATTAAGAAGGTAGACATTTCAATATGTAATTTCAGCAGTGAGATTACGCTGACAGCACTTCCTGTACTGCTACAGTTGCTATCCAAAAAATGCAAAGAAAGAGCACCGCGAGTACTCACGCGATTTTTCTCTCGTTGGAGTTCAGCTGTCACTGCATCCAACTTTTCTTGTGTAGAGCTGTAGACTTGCAGAAGCGGATCGTCTCTGTGCACGTTGAGAGCGGCTGCAATACTTCCAATCAGTCTTTCCCATATCCCACGGCGTGTTCCGAATAATCCTTTTAACTAGCACGAGGCAACTTGACTTACCAGCAAGTCGTTGCATTTTTGTCTCCGCGTCTTTCAATTTCTTCGTTCTCTTCTCCTTCAATTGTTTGTTGTCGGCCTGAAAGGTAATATTTGAAGTTTACATGACATTCCCTCTACAAGCAGAGTAACCTCACAGGATTCTCCAAAGGGTGATAATTTCAAAGCAAGTTCTAAGGGAACCGGATGTGGGATGCGTTGCTCACATGTGGGGCAGCAGATATTGGGTTGTCTCTTTATTCCTGTCTCGTTTCTATTCAGAATCAAATTTCTTCTGTTCAAGACCGTTTCGCAGCGAAGTACGTTAACATGCTGAAGTACGCTTCAGGAGCCTTTATAGTGTGGTTTCAGGAGATCGAGCAGATAACGGGTTAATCAAGTAGGAATAAAAATAAGTCAGTGACAATAATGGATGATTACGCTTTACGATCCTCAGATTAACCCTATAGCTGGGAGGATAGAAGAGAAGATCAGCATGTAACTTTCGGTAGTTCCTTCGAAAGCAAACACTCGAAGCTTAAAAATTCAGTTAATTACCATTTCACCACCAACAAATTGCTGTTGAAGTTGTTCCAGTTTCCGAGCCGCTTCGTTCGGATCCAAACCTTCCATTGTGTCGAGATCGGAATTCGCCTAAACATATAGCCATTTGAAATTTCGTTTGATGGAAAAGGTTGGGGAGAAAAGTAGCCTCATGTGAAGCAGTACTGCTTTTGATCTTAACGCTTCAGCGATATCGCGTTTCGCGAGCGCTGTCCATGCGACATGGATTCTTCTACATATGAATACGGGGTGAGCATTTCTGGGCCTGTTTTGTGGTGTTTGTTTGTTTGTGTGCCTGAGCGTCTGACCGAAATTAGAGTTTGAATCAAATGCATAGAGCTAAGAGCAGGGGATAGGGAAGAACGGGTGGTGCTCAGTTCAAAAAGTCATTAGCTTGGCGTGCTCTGGTACATACTGTGTACATGTTGGGGCATCAGACAAGACACGATGACAACAGTGAATTTCAGAAGAAGTGTTACTAAATAATGAGCAGAGCTTCTGACTGTATCATCAGATTCGCCATTATCTACTGTGCACTCTTCATGTTTTCTTTCCCTTATTTGGTGGATAGCTACATTTAAAAAAATCCTTCCCGGAGAAATCATGACTCTTTTTCACCTGTAAATCACTGGCTTGAGGCCCATCGTTCATGATAAGAATGAAAAGAACAAAAAAATTGCATTCGTTTCGGTGAACATTTCGAAAAACCGGGGAGACTGCTTCGCGTTCTAATTCCCGCCGGACATATGTATGTCGCAACTCTTAAAGGCGGGAACTTGCTTCTCCTAAGTCACCAACGGTATTTTTCCGCTCATGCGCTGAGGACTGAATTCCTTTCGAGATCTGTTGCAGCCGATGAAGACACCGTAGCAACGTTATCCGACTCGGAAATGAAGTACTTTGTTTCAAAGAACCAGAAGCGCGCCAACTAAAAACAACACAACCCAAGTGACGACGACCTTCACAAAAAGTGAATGTTTTTTACCAGTGAAATGATTACAATGTATCAGCTCTCATTTGCCAACTATCAACCACTATGAATCACTAAGTACCAGATTTACTCGAAGGCCGCGTAACTTGTGGTGTGTGAGATGCACTGGACGAGCTTCTGTTTTTCTGGAACAGACATACATATGTGGTCCTCCTTATATGTAGATAGCTTACAGAAGCCGAAGGGGTCTGCGAATATTGTCAAAAAGCGTACTGAATGCAACTGACCGGTGGCCATAATAGAAGTGGCTGCAGATTTGTTAGTATCAGGATAAATGGTACCAAGAGTTATGCTCGGAAAGTGCGAAATATTAAGGTATTAATATCATAGAAGAGAGCTATCTCGGTTGCGCACAGAGAAATTATGGGTGAAAAATGTTGAGTGCCGCTAACCGAGCACGTATGAAGAGTGACAAGATTCTTTCTATATTTTTTATGGGTTATTAGGTCTTCATCCAAGAAGACTTAGAATTAATTACCAGGACCTTCGAAGAACTAGCAGACGGGCACAACGTAAGCCGATTGCAACACACTAGATCAGCAATGACTTGAACTTAAAGGAATCGTCCACGGAAAAACCCTGCCTCCACCCTTACAAGAAACTGATACTTTAGTCCCCTTGTATCATGAGAATAGTAAAAAGACCGAGAAATAAGCGCTGGTTTCATTATTAATCCAGAAAACCAGAAAGACTATAAGAAATTTGAATTCCCGAAGTAGAACTGCCACAGCCGTTGGCGTTGGGAAACTACACGTGCAAACCTGTTGAAAGAGTGGATGTGAACGGGCTCCACGTTGCACCTTCCCAGAAGCTTACACGTGGCTCCGTAACCGCCATGCACTCTGTCACAGCGGCACTTCCGGTCCCGCCCACTGGTCCATTCCAGTCCAACTTGTGAGCCTTCCCAGGGGCTGTATCTTTTGAGTATCTCATCCTTTTCACTCCAAACTTTGCACATGGTCTTCAATCACCAGGTTCGACACCTGCACACAAAATAAGAATGACCAGCCTTTCCGTGGAAGATCCCTTTGAAATTGAACTGTTTAAGTTTATTCACTTTCACTCCGCTCTCACGCTTAAAACCTTTTTTTCTGATTAGAGATTCAATCACTGGAAGTGGCTCTACGAAGCTAGTCGCATGTGGAGCAAAGCGTTACGTCAGACGTCATTTTTTCGTAACAGGACCACCTTGGAGTTTAATAGACTGGTTCGTTTGGGACTATCCACCACCAAACTTACTTCCTTCAGAGCTGCTTCAGACAAGTATCTTGAAACTTAATTCGTCATTACTTATGTCCTTTCTGTTGAGTTGCATTTTAACTGTTATTTGTTCAAATGTTATGAAAATTCTTACCACTTTTGTTTATAATTTATTCCCACACGGGTTGACCTTTGTAATAAACAATTACAATTACAAAATTGAACTTAAATTGTCACAATTTCGTCGTCTCCTTCAATTTTCGTTGTGGACTGGAAACTTTTTTCAAATGCTATCCAAGAGAATTCTGGAGAAAGCTGCCGTCATCTCCACCATTCGGAACGATTGGATTCACCAGCAACTCGACAAGCTCACGACTTGAATTTAGTGAGAATCTGATGCACGGCCTATCTGGTCGACTTTGCGTCAATTGGTCAAAGATTTAAGGATAGACAAAGGATGGACAATCTCCAATTTGAATTCGATTTGGTCGATAATAAATCTGAAGAAGTGCACGAAAGTGCACGAATAGACAGCTGAAAGCTACTCTTTAGAAGGTATGAGGCAAACAAACTGAATGAAAGATGTCTTGCGAACAAGGATCGGCTCCTATGGGTTTCGTTTGCCAGGAATGCCGAGTTCATAGGCAGCCATTTCGAATAAGAAATGTTGACAGTTGTTTGATAGGACATGGTCATACGTTGCAATGGCTCATATCCCGTTTAGACCTTTCTGGTTCGATCTAGCCATAATTATTTTGTACCTTATTAATGCCCCACCTTGTATTATAAATACCTAGGCCGCGCAGACCCAAATGCATTTTTTAAGTTAAAAATTATGATTTTCCGATGAAGGAAGATGTGGAGTAGCGCGGAATACGGAGCTAGAATTGTATGAGGAATATCGTAAGGACTTTCATCGTTGTTTCACGATGTTACGTTCCACGATCCTTCAAATTTTAGGTGGATGTGTCGCTGTGTTTATAAAATGAATCGACAACCCAAATATGGCAGCTGAATAAGTAGTCAAACATACCTTTTCATATTGTTCTTTGAGCACTTGAAGCTCATGGGCAAGTTCAGCTTTGCTCATCTGCTCCTTGCGATATTCTTCTCTGCAACTCGCTCCATTATTATCGGAACTGCTCAAGCTTATCCCAGTGTACACGGTTAGCACCTCTTTACACAAATTTTCGCTGCTTTCTTAATACGGAGCAATTAGAGATATTGAGACTTTGGCCATTACCTCATTTGATGGCTTAACATGCACTGCCACACATACAGGAATTTCCACGGCTGTTGCAGTAGTATTACCTGGATGCTTCATTGAAACAACAACCCCAGATAAAGTGGCGTCGAGGAATCTCTGTGGTAGGTAGGATAGAGTAAACCACGAGTATGAGAGATGTTACGTTGCCGCGGGTGGAAAATGCGCGAGAACGATGCTAGGGTCTTACAGAGCGACCCTATGACTGATAAGGTGAGCTAATGGACGAATGCCTCGCGCAAACCCTGTGATACGCGACGTGGATTATGGTGTAGCGGCTAATTCATATACGCGCGGGTTACTGGAGCCATGAAGCAAACGAGCTCAAATAACTCGTCCGCACACGCCTCTTCCTAGTTTCTACAGGAGGGAATAGAGGGAGTGCCCAAAAGAGACCTCATAGGCGCCTTGCTTTGTGTTTTTCTTCACTTTTGGTTAGCTCGGCATTCACATTTCCATTATTAATCGGTGTTTCCCTTCCAATGTGTTCTGAGATTGTTGCCTTGGAGGAAGCGACTACGATAAGGAGGGCGTAACTGCTTCGTGTGGTGAATATGCATCGGGGGAGCATATTCACCACACGAAGCAGCTACTTGGTTGTCACTGAGCGAGGTGTAGCGCTTCCACAACGAAAGGTGCGCTGGTTACTGAGCAAGACTTTGAAAGCACTACGCCCCCTCAAGCGATCCCCCCCCCCCTTAGTCTAGTTGTTGATTTGGACGTGTTGCGTTGCCAGCAGCGGCACAAGTAACGCAACTCGATTGGTGCATGGTTTGGCATGCTGCCATCAAGCGCAATGCAGTGAACTCATCAATAGGTCGGCTCCTGTACTGTTACCCGTGAACGAGCGAAAACAAATTGCCAAAAAGGAGGTCCCGTTTGCCTTTTCTTGACATATTTTTCTGCTTTTTTCGATTTTCGTGCTTTTGAGTACTCAACGTCCCCTCCGAGCTATTCCAGAAAAAATCGCAATCGCTGCCTCCAAGCCTTACATTTACTGAATCGTTCTACTTTTACTGTATGTTGCGCTATTTCACTGCTTACAACTATAAGACACGCTTTCATTGTCGTTTACAGTTGCCACACTACGCAAGTTTTGCCCTGGTTTGTAATAATTGTAGAATGAATTTGGAATTGAATTGTGAATTTGGAATTGAATGTGAATTTCAAATTGTGTTGGGCCTACATACATATGTGTGTCATGCAAATTGATAAATTTTCGAGATAAAGCAAAAAAAAAAAGAAAAAAGCAAAAGCAAACCTCAATTCAGTCATTTGCGCCTCAAGCTCTTCACGTAATTTTGCGCGCTCAGCTTCGACGTCAAATTGTGGAACAGGAGCAGCTTAAAAATCGATTTTTCATTTGACCGGATTTAAAATTGGACTGATATTGCTGGTAGCCTTCATCTATAGCCATTGTAGAGACTTCGCCTTTGGCCGAAGACTGTTCGTGTTCACTGATTTTACCAAATATGTACGTATACAGGAGGAGGCAATAAAAAAAGAAATTTTGTGTCCGTGCTCAAATGGATTTAATCACACTTCGCTCAAATCGAAACAAGTGCCCCCAACTTGAAAGTGAAAAGCACATCTCATTTCATAAGAAGTTCTTCATTTCATCATAGTGGTCATCTACGTGGACGTATCAGTAAAATTTGCCCACGGAAACATGGTGCACTGTTCGAGCTCAATTGGGTCCTCGGCGGATGGTGTACCGTAATTACGACGGTTTCTGATAGGCAGGTCCCGAGCGGGTTTGCATAGTTAGAGTCGATGTCCCTAAGAATCTATCTCTCACTGAATCGATTCGAGAAATTAGGTGAGAGCTTCAGGCAGACGCAGTTACGGTAGGCCGACGACTATGAAAGATGACGTTATATTCTGGAGACCGTGAGGGTAGTGAATGAGGGCGTGCGTGTACTTATAGAGGGACATTTAGGGAATATTCTGCTGAAGAACTCCCGCCAACGACGGCAATCTCTGTAAAGAAAAGTGCCGAAGTGCGAATAGGCAGAATGTCTTTTTTGCCCCCCCCCCCTGTATGAACATGTGGGAAGATGGCCGCAAATGGTGCGCTCCATCGTAATCGGAGCTATCATCAGGTGCTTCAACTGTACGCGACTGCGCGTGATATACAGGGTGGGCAAAAATTACGGTAACAAGAGGTAGCCGCAGTCAATTTTCAGTTTCAAACACCAGGAGTTTGTGATAAACATTCTATGTTTTTCTAGTGTCCCATCTTTGATTTTGTCGTATGAGATATAACAGATTCGAAATGGATATCCTTTCTTTTTCGAGTGACGAATCCTACTTTGCTCCGCGGAGCTGTATGATTGTGTTACATAGCATAACGATTCAGAGGCTCTATGAAACTTCCGTCGCCCACCATCACGAAATGCAACAGGCTGTTCACCAGAACCAATAGGCCTAAACGTGGAAAGATTGCGTATACGACTTCACCAGCAATTTCTCGAAGATAGGTGCGAGGGCGCGCTGGAAGCGTTCATTCGTCGTTTGGTCGCAGTAACTTCTACCGAATGCAATTTCTTGCAACGATTTGATAGCATTGAAATGTATAACTCCTATTGAAAAGAAAACAAAGAAACTAAAAGACGTCTCGATTCCATAATGAGCTTTATTTGTCGATCGTTTTCTTTGATGAGAAGATGATCCGCTGTCGAAATATCCTTGACTAGGAAGAGCACCCGAACTAGTATTGGTGAAAAGCCAGCCAGCCATTCTGTGATGGTTTTCGCAGAAATCATAGGAGCAGGAATCACGATTCAAAGACACCTCGGACAACTGCTGCTCAAGGTATGAAGCTGGACAGTAAAAATCAGCTGGACTCTTTTCCGTCTTGGTTGAAGCTTCATACAAAAAGTCGTCCAACAGGAAACATAGAGAATTTAAGCTAGATTGGGCGTCCGCCAGGATTGCCCAAAAGTTGATGTCAACAGAATATCGTGGAATTTATCATGTTGGAGAATCAGGAACGTAGCTCTCCTAACTCAAGTCCTCCGATATGCTTTGTATTACGTATACTGAGGCAAACATTGCTACAGTCATAAGAGGAACATCGACAAGTTGAACAGTCGCTAGTGAAGGCCTCGTACCTAGTCGGTAACACCTACCTACACAACAAGGGCGACGACCTTCTAGGATTTTCGTTTATTTATCAACACAGAAAGCGGCTACTTCAAGGAGTGATATTGTTTCCTATCTGATAACCTTCCACCAAAATGAGTGTGTTGTTGCTTTGCCAATTCTCGGTCTTGTCACTGTTTTATAACCAATTTGTGTTGTTACCGTAATTTTTGCCCACCCTGTATTAACATCGTAAAGTAAAACTTACCGTTGCCCCCTGGGGCAAGCATTGCTTTGAGCCGTTCGATCTCTTCCTGATACTCCCGCAGCAGCGCATCCTTTGGATCTTCATTGATCTTGGGCTTGTTCTTGATATTTTTTGCGCGGTTCGCATACCTAAAATATTCAAGGCAGAATAACAAGAAATAAGCTTGTTGAAGAATTCTACTGTCGAGGTTTTCTCTGAATAGCGTACTCTCGCTTTAGTGCCCTCTAGCTTTCTATTGAAATCGCCCGTTCTCGTCATTATAACTAACTTAACTTAGACCAACAACTAAGATCTTTCTATGGCTGACTGAGATAGCTACGCGTGAATTCAAAAGTATAACTCAAAAATTGTGAAAGCGAACCTCAGCGTTGACAACGTCTCATCGTAGTTGTTGTCCGACGGCGAGATGCATGCAATCATAATCGTTTTCGTATTACCTCCGAGCGAATCCTCAAAATAGACACATACAGTAGCGGTCAAAAGTTTGGAAACTTTTTTCTTTTCAATCTAACG
>KZ346218.1:73079-83447 GCA_002352805.1 Teladorsagia circumcincta | reverse complement strand
TCGCGCACCTGAAATTCATGGTCCTTACATGGCAAATTTGAACTGTCAGATATGATTCGTGTTGAGCCCTGTACTCATTGTATGTTTGTTGGATTTTACATTGTATGGATTTTGTATGCTCTCCCCTTTTGAACTTGTCCTTCAGTTGCGAAGTTTATGAAGATCAAAGTCCTAACTTAACTATAAATAGCGCGCTAGGAATTGCCTTGAACCCCTGTATCACCCTTTAGTACCCAAGCTCCTTGGAACTCCCTTGGAAGACCAACCTTCACCGTAACTCGTTGTTTTATTACATCTAGTTATACATAGACTTCTTTAGCACCACTGACGATCTGTACAATATTTCTTGTATCAACTTAGCTGAGAAACTTGAGTAAACTAACCAGCAATCACGCAGACCGGTCACTGTAGTAGCTCGTTTTGTTATGGTTAGTCGAGTAACGAGTTGGTTTACGACGTGATGCGTCGTTGGTTGGGGCGCTTACCCACCTCACGTCCAACGTCCATGTCTGCGCGTTACAATAACAAAGCCGGCACTGAAGCTATTGGATCCCAAGGAGTATTCAGGAGTTGGAACAGAGGCGCCTGGTTTGCGTATTGGCTAAATGGCCGCATGCCATTGTCTCCAGCACTACCGCGTTGGAATGCCACCCGATTCTTGCTAGATTTTGAGTGTTCGGGGGCATCCTATTGAAAGGATTGATTGACGCCGAGCGCATCATGCTTTTTCCGTCGTCCCTATAGCAAGAGTCCCAAATAAAGCATGTGAGCATCCTGTACATGTCTGCGCAACACTTTCAAGAACGTTACGTTACGTCAACGCGATTTTGCCACCTCTGTAGAGTGTTATTATTAAGATGTTCAGTAGACTTGAATGTGCTCTTCAATTTTCGGTTAGAGTCATCAGGTATGAGTTTTGCAAAGTGCGATCAATTCAGTTCCAGTTGAAATGGAAGAAAGCCTCCTCACCCCTCCCCCTTTCCCTTTTCTCCCTTCTGCAAAAATATCGTTGAGATATCAACGGTCTGGGAACACATCTGCATTCGAGGTTGATTTGGGATTTTAAATATTTGAAATCAGATGGCTGTTATATGTAGATATACAGCAAAATAGGTAATGTAGAGGGGTCAGAAAGAAGAGGTTTCGTTCATGTGACTCATCAGCAAACTTTTCGCCACACGTGTGCTGCCGTTATAAGGCCTACGGCGAAATATTCTTGAAAAAACCCCTCCATAAGCAAAAGCAAGCCGTCGCCCATTGAACTCACCTTTCTGTGAATACTAACTCATCCGTAAAGCTCAGGAGCAAATTCTTCCGATGGCGCCGGTTTTTTGAAAGGCTGTTATAAAGATTTTCAGTAGACCCGAATGTGCTCTTCAATCTTCGTTTAGAGTCATCTGGTTAGAATCTAGCAAAGTGTGAATAATTTAGTTCCAAATGTGGGAGTGAGAGTCCTCCCCCCTTTCCTTCCGTCCTTGTCCAAAAAAATCACGTTGATAAATCAACACTATAGGAACCCCACATTCGAATACCTTTCAAAATCATGAAGGTGTTTGCATGCGTACCCTTCAACAGTGATACGTACGCTTTTGCGAAGTAGGGGTATCCCAGATAGGAGCCCTGGCTGCACTAAATAGTAAAGTTCAGGGTAGCGTGGCGCATTCCCTCCAGTCTCTTAACCCATCGCAGAATACTACTTCAACAAAATCAGTGGAACAGCAAAACGTTTGACTTTCAATCCGTTAATTTCTTCATCACCGTAGATGACAGTGGATGGAATTACAACTGAGATAGCCCTTAAGAGATAACGATCGGTATTAGGAGATTACTCGAGATTTCTTTCTCTTTTGCGGAGATTTTGAGGTTTTTCTTCGATTGATTGATGCTGCCGCTGGTATGTGCACGGGAACACCGTGACAGATTTAATTGTCGGCGATTTACGCGACTTTCGGCGTCTGGGATTAGCCATGGTGATCGCTGAAAACCGCTTTGAAGAAAGCGTCGAGGACGTAGCGTTGAGGACCCGAGACCAGTTGAGGTCTATGGTGTCATCTGAGAAAGTTAGACGCATTCGGGAAAACTATGGCTATACGGGGTGCGGAAGCATACCATGCGTCGGTGACCACTCAGCGGATGCCGCAGTTTTCAGTTTCGTCCTGCTCCATGAAATTTACTTGCTGGTAGTTGCAAAGTAGAGCGTAAATCATCGAAGGAGATCAACATGTTCTAGGAGGAATAGTCTTATAGAACCACTTCCTAGCAGCAGTCAAAGAGGGAAACAAAACTAGCATCTATTTCCAGAGGGCATCACCCCTCGCATTCGAAAATAGTAGTCAGAACAGATTCACTTTTCCAATTTCGTTCATTCAATGAGTGTTCAATCCAGAGAACGTAGGGGGCGAGCAGGTCAGTTTCGAGTCATCGCCTAAACCTTAGCCTTTCGAGCTGGGCATCAGTTGATTTACCAGCAGGAAAGCTGTTTATCCATCTTAATCATCACATTAGCTGCGGGAGAGGCGTTAAGTTCTTCTCCAGGTCCCCAGACCTGCGCGATGATTGAATCCGGAGGTTAGGATTGGCCTTAGGCTAAGGCTCAGGCTTATAATTACGCATCAGCCTATACTAAGCCTATAGCTAGATTCAGGTTTAGGCTTATGCTTGTTACGAGCGAATCAAAGGTGTGCTGATTCGAGGTGACCTGACCCGAGGAGGAGAAGTGATATACCTCATGTTAAGGACACTTCTTATTGGTTCCCTGTCGGCTAAAAATCCCACCCCCCCCCCCAGGCAGGAAATATTTCTCTGAATTTGGTTGCAGCTTTCCCACTTCAGTTGTTTCCCACAGGTTTTGTGGATCAAGCATGAGTCAGCAGTCGACAATTATAAACGCTCGATTTCATCCTGCGCAGTGAGCCCGTGATCCTACATGTCTAAAGAATCTCTGGAACCGGATTCTTGAACGATAAGGAATTCCATCAAAAGATGTGTCGAACTATTACTTTTTTGCTAGACGATCTCTAAAGAGATCCTTTTGCAGCCGACGTCTGCACCAATATGGACTGCGCTGCGGAAGCGGAATGCCGGGAAACGCCAATGGGACCGATGTGTCAGTGTATGAGCGGTTTCGTGGACGTCTCCAGACAACACGGACGACCTCCTGGCAGAATATGTCGTGCTGTCGTCAACGAATGCGCAGAAGGCAAGCACGATTGCTCACGCCATGCCGCTTGCATCGATACTGCTGACGGCTTCACCTGCAGATGTCACGACAACTATCGCGATGAGAGTCCTTCACCGTCCGTTAGCCCAGGCAGGGTCTGTATCAGAGGTAAGGGCTTGAGTGAATTCTTTGTCAGAAATCTTGCAGTCTTTTATAGCTTCCGTTTCAGCTTTCGTTCCCGATCCACCAGAGTGTGAAGTGAGCGATCCCATGAGCTGCGACCAGCACAAATCTGAGGTTAGAGTTTTGAATTTTGCATACAACGACGTACATTACATCGCCGTGACATGCCCATCTTCGGAATCGCTAATTTGAGGCGGATCCCCAATTTTGCACCTATTAGGGCGCCTATGTGCTTAGAATAGAGATAAATAGGAGAAGATGTCCTCAGGTGGAACATTGTGGTGAAAGACTAACAGATCTTAAGACTAAGCTCTAGGGAGTGGATGGGATTCTGAGAAAGGATGTGAGCATCTGGTGTCTATTTCCTATCCTGAGCTTAGTCCTAGTGTCATCTACCAGCGGTACTTGAATGCCCTGTTCTGAATGTCCCCCCTAAGGACATGAGCGCCCTTATTAACACTACGGTTTTGGTCCACACTACAAGTTCCTTCTTTGCGATAGCTACCACTGCGATATTTATTTATTTGTTCAGTTATAACAGTTTGACCAACGGAACAGTGTTATTAGTAATATAAAGGGAAAAGTGCCAAATTCCAATCGATTCGTTACGATGCGCCGCACGTCAGATCTTGCCTGAAATTGAGGAGTCATTGAGATGCGTGTTGAGTCCATGCAATGGTTCGCAGAGCTCATGTTTGCTCTTAACTTTGATTTTTTTAGGTTTGTGTGTTCGTGCATGGTACCTATAAATGCCGATGTGCTTCTGGCTATTCTCGCCTGCCCGACGGCCGATGTCTGGCCATCAACGAATGCGAGCATCAACGTCTAAACACATGCGGTCAAAACGCTGAATGCATCGACCTGGTAGGTGCTTCAGGTGCTTCAAGTCTCTGTTGCTCTTCCCCCAGCAATACGAAACCCTTTCAGGCGGAGGGCTACACCTGTCAGTGTCGATCAGGATTCGCTGACGTTTCCCCAGCAGGACAACCTGGTCGATTGTGCAAAGCGCGCGTCAACGAATGCTCTAACAAGTACGAGAAGCCCGCTCTATAACTTCCCGATCATCACTCTTCTTCCTTTTCAGAGAGAAGTACCGCGTCGACTGTGACGAGAATGCGATTTGCGTCGACACCGACGACTCGTTCACTTGCCAGTGCCGTCCAGGATTCGCAGACATCTCGGCTGCTTTCAACCGACTGCCTGGTGAGTTTTCAAGAAATTAAAACAAATCTACAGTAGCACATTGAAAAATTCAGGTCGACGATGTATCGAGGCAATTAATGAGTGCTCCATCAAAGGTCTTAACGATTGTTCCGAGTTCGCGCTTTGCGAAGACGCCAAGGTCAGCGGTAGTATAGTAAAGGTTAAATAACTATCAGGTCACATTTTTTGGCTTTCCAGGAAGGTTACGTGTGCTCATGCCGTAACGGCTACGTTGATGCATCGCCAAACGCAACCCATTACCCAGGACGGGTTTGTCGCAAACCCATCGAGAAATTGACGGTGACAGAGTTCACAAGTTCTTTTTCTCATGACTCTTGCGATCCAAAAGTGGGTTTTTTGGCATGGCAATGTGGCATGGCTCCATCATGATGAGTTTTGTCTGCAGAAACCACGCTGTGGTACGAATGAAATCTGCACCGATCGAGGTCAACGAGGGCACCACTCCTGCCAATGCGCGGACAATGCGTTTCGATACGACGACGGCACATGTCGAGGTGAGCCGCTTTTCTAAAAACACTCTGTGAGGTTTTCAATCGTAGTAAAGCGTAGATAGGTGAGGAAGTCGTGAAAGAGCCCAATGCATTTGGGTTGCGCCACGCATTTGGTTCCATTCAGAATTGTGGAGTATTCCGGATGCCTATTAGACGTTATTTGATACAAGGGCATGAGTTTAACTCAAAATTTTTACCTTACAATTGTTCTGTCCCGAAGCCTCATGTGGATTTGAATGTGTTATAAACTTTTGAACTTATAAACTCAAAATTTTTAGGTCACATTGAAAAGTTCTATACCTGTTGATCAGTCTGCCACCCAACACTAGACTGACTGATTCTCGCTTGGTTCAGAGATCTTGCGCGAGGCTTTTCTCACTTCTATAAGTTCTTGAGCTACCCACTATCTGCGCCATGGTTAATATGGTTTCCGTAGAGGTTTTCCATGCAAGCCAGTGTATGTATGTCTGTCCACTCAATCAATCTGATAAGTTCTATCGGGAGACAAGTGCGCAACGCGTCATAATTTTGTTTGCAAGCAATTATAGCCGTTGGTCAAAAGGGAGCCACTCTGAAAGGAGGTTTTGAGCCCCTTAATGTGAAGATCGTTCGAAGGAGAGATCACATATAAAAGCCAAGCAGTCGGTAACGAAATCGATACTTCCGGCGTGCGCCACGCTTTCGGAACGCGCACACATCCCACGTTCCTCCGGAATAGTAATGAATTCGATTGTCTCTTAGAGGTATGGAACGGAACAGTGCAATTACTTGCAAGGCCAATAGTTGTTCAATAGAAAACGAAGAATCTCATGTGAACAAAATCGCTAGTCAAAGTCAGAGATGCGTGTTCGATTACCGCCTGGGGCAAAGAATTTTGCTCAAAACCCAGAGTCAAAGTTTTCGTTAACTCATCCCTGAGAAAACCTCGATAGATCTTTGTGTGTGTATGACTCAAATATGCAGGTCTGATAGTCCCGAGCGCCCAGTTCGCGGCGGAGTTCGTATCTGATTGATTAACGCATCCAAGCACTCAATCAGCGACGGTTGGGGATGTGACCACAACGACCAACTGCGCAGCGATGGTGATTCAGACAAGTAATCGCTGTCAGTGGGTGAAGGGCGATGTCTGACCTGTTTTGGTGATTGTTCGAGACCGCGAATGGGACGGAACTTTGGGCGTCTCCTTATCGATAAGCCCTCATGATCAGACAAAAAATCGTGTCGAGAGGGATTCTTCACAAGCGCGTTGACTGTTCATCTTCATTGATTGTTACTATAATCATAGCGCTGTAGTAACTTATTACTGAATAGTTTGCAGGGCAAATAACCCAAATGATTTTCTTCAGAACCTTGTCCAATATATCCTGCTCTAAATTTGGGTGTACTGGTAGGTGAAATCGTACGTGGAAGAATCGGGATCGTGGTCTCAGCGAGGAGAAGCTTTGCTCACTATGACTCCTGATTCAAATGCCGTCGTTCGACTTACACGAAGGGGGTATAGTATTTGTGGAGGCAGCTGTGATACGGAAGAAGAAGTAGCGTTTGACGGTTTGATGATTTCGGCGGTATTTTCAGGAAAGAAGCATGGAAAGGAAGAAATTAGAACATCTGCCAGTATTTTCTAGCCACATTCACGCCACCCCACCTGTTTACACCCACATCCTGCTCGAGTGCCATTTTGGAGGAGAAATTCGACTGGTCACAGAATCAAATACAGTAGATACAGCCATGGTGGTGGTCGGGGGGGGGAGGGGGTCATAAGAAGGCCTCCCCGAGGCTGATGCTGGGAGGAGCTCTTTGAAAGAGGGATCGCAAAATTTTTGAAAATGTGTGAGCATTACCTAACTTCGTATCCGTACCGGGTGATAGAGCTTGGATCAACTGTTTGCGAATATGAAAGTGCTGATTTCAACCACTCCTGTCCTCTCTTGCATGTCACTTCGTATGATAAATGGAAATGCGAATAGCACCTTGAATCCGAATGTAGTTTGATGCGTGGCGTATCCGAAAGGTGCTGTCCTACGCTGACTATTCATTCTTTTACTTCTAAAATTACCCTTGTAATTGAATGTCGAAGCCCTTTCATGTCCACCGGACTAAGTTGATCACAGGCGTGAATCCAGTAACTTTACATATCGTAATCACTTTCCTAGCCGTTGTTCTTAAGTTTTTTGGAAGGTTTCTCGCTCATGACTGAGTTGAGCAGAGCTCATTTCTTGTGAGACGATCGCATGAGCTAAGGGCCAGGCCATAAAGCTAAATCGAAAATTCCCTAGTATTACTGACAAAATATTACTTCAGTGCGTGGCGCTAAGAATAGCACGGACCTTGAACGCCACAAAAAATTAGGTCAACTACGCGCTCTCGTTTGATTCGGGTGGCTGATGACGAAATTCCTTATTTGATCATCGAAGTTTGATCCAACGAAAAAGTACTTTCGAAAAAGGCTTGCTGTTGATAACACGGCAGAAGTGTACTTGAGGAAGGGGGAGGCAGCACAATAGTGCTTTCCGGCAGTGGTAATCCCATATTTTACAGTAGAAGGTGGTAGCCCCAGGGTGAGTGAACCCATTTACCTATCCAAATGAGTATGAAAATCTTAGCCATGTGGTTTCGGGGGTGGGGGTGGTGAGGAGGCTCTCCGTCTCCTTGCACCCTTCCCCCTCCCCCTAACTCTCTAGCCCTACTCCCTTCATATGCCAACAACTTTGGCTTTTATTCAGAAACGTGGACGAGTTTGAATGCGTTTTCATCTAGACAGTCTTTCTGAGAGTCGGATTTGGAGCTGGGTCTACCCCCTCCCCGACCATTGCTGTGATACTTAAGCGAGCTCGAAGGGGTGGAATCATGTATACAAGGGTGGTGGCTATTAAAGAGACACTTTGCATGGAGCTTGAAGGCATGCCTCACTATCAAACTGTTGTTGTTCCCGCACATGAAAATGAAAGTGTTGGTACGAAATGGGCCGCAGTGAGGAAAAAGGGGAAGAGTTTCTCGTATGCGTACCGGTTAAGGGCTTGCTTCTACTTGCTGCGCACCTTGTGTGTTGTCTAAGGCAATGAGAGACTGGGTGCGAAGAGGAGAGTATGAAGCGAGAGTGTCCAACAGAGAGAGGGCGCCAGTCAGCAGTCTTGCAGCTGTCGCAGCTACCTTTGTAAAGCTCTAGCTCCCTGTGGAGTGGCCCTTATCCACAGGAGTGCCCACTGTGATTGTCCTCCACGTGTCTGTCCTACAGACCGGACGCAATTGTTCACATGACTTCTACCTGCTTTTGTTATGCTATTGTTCGAGCGGTAATACGTAGCGCAAAAACAAGTAGACGGATGTTGCTAGGTAAAATAGTAAAGAGAGCTTCTTATAGAAGTTCTTTTCATAGTCACGAGATGTAAGGTGTTCGTTATCGCAGATGCGTCTAAAGAGGCTTGCAAGGCATTGTGTTCGCGTGGCAGATATTGTTCGTATTAAAGGCCATCTGCGTGATCGAGCCTAAAGTGCAGTTGATTTCGCAGGTGGAAAGACTCTGTCAGTATATGGTACTTTGATTATTTGGCACCAAAAGTTGGTTGTACTTCTTTTTTTGGCCCCACATATGCCTTGGACCCGGTCCGTGAATCTTTCGTGCCACTAGGCGATGAGTTGTGACGATTAGTCTCTCCTCACTTAAACTTACTGAACAACTGCTGAAATTCAGTGTACTCGGCCTGCTCGCGGAACACAGACTGCGATCCGAATGCTGTGTGCCTGAACGTCTTCGACTCGTACAGTTGCCAATGTCGGCCTGGTTACATCGATATGTCACCGGATCCGGAGCGACGACCGGGAAGGCGCTGCAAAGAGCGTGAGTGGCCAGTGCTACTGATTTATTCCGATACTTGCTCAATTTCTATGTTGCAGTGGTCAACGAATGTGCCACGACGAACAACGAATGCTCGCCGTTCGCGAAGTGCATCGACCTCACCGAAGGCTATGCATGCCAGTGTCTCGAGGGCTATGTGGATATCTCCTCTAAGCACAAGCTTCCCCCTGGTCGCAGATGCTCACAGTGTAAGTCTTGCCGTGTTCTTTTTCGGCTAAAGTTTATGGACCAGAATATTCACAATGATTGATTGAACTCACAAAATCACAGGCCATGGGGAGAGATTTAGGGAAAAAGAAACTTCAAGGTTGCGCCAAGTATTTCGTATTGGTTCTTACTCTGGAGACTTTTCTTAATTTCAGCAAATAACGAGTGTGCCTTCAAGCATCTGAACACTTGTGACGACAACGCCGACTGTGTTGATTCTCACGATGGCTACACCTGCCAGGTGAGATTTTTCATATGATTCAAATTATTTGGAACTTTCAGCTCCTTTTCCAAGGACGGATTAGTACTCAAATTGAACACGATAACTTTCTTTTATAGGCATGGCCTTTTAAATCCAGTTACTAGAGGTAAATCCTTGGCATTCTCGAGGAACTTTCCGCCTTAGCAGATTCAAAACAGCAGACGACAAATTCTAATTGTAGGATGGCTATCCTTCGTCGACCTAGATCTTTTTTAGTGCAGTACTAGTGTGCCTGCATGGAAGTACCTTAGTTTGCATCAGTCGGCTCCACAAGTCGCTGTGAAGCCAAATACGCATTCACAAGCATTGATGGCTCAGATCTGTAGTCGAATGTGTGGCACATCCTGAAGGAAGGGATCCATGGCAATATGTAGCAATTTTCACTCTAATTTTTTTTGGCTCGGAGCACTAAAAACCTTGTTGGCGACTTAGCGGGCATTCTGGCCGGGTTCCATTCATATAGGGTGTGCTCGACGGCTTTTTCGGGCATTTTTGACGAAATGTAGGAGCAGCGTTGGAGTGTGTCAAGTTATGGCAGGTTCAGGGGCATTAAGGACACCATCGACTGCCAGAGGGATGAGGAGCGGGTCGTATGTGAGATCTCCCAGGGAGAGATTTCCCGATTGCAAATGTTGCCTTAGCGCGACGGTTGATCCCATTATCTGCTCCTGGTTATCATCCGCTACTTTGTCAGCTTTTTGATCTCAATTTCGGAAAAACATTTGAAAAGCTCGGTTTCTTCGAAATAACACTCAGAACCTGAGCTAGACACCTATAATATCATTTATGTCGTACGAGTTGTGAGCGTCTTGTTTTACTTGGGGACCCCATCCTCTGCCCCTACCTTACAGAAAGGGGTCCGCTTCACTGATTACGAAGGTGCGATGCTGGCTATGCAGCAAGAACTACAGCGAAGGTGCAGTCCGCTCTTGCATTAAAGCAACACCCCCAGATTGCAAATGACAAAAGAAGCAAAGAAAACCGC
>KZ346218.1:58338-70011 GCA_002352805.1 Teladorsagia circumcincta | reverse complement strand
GGAATTTACTATTCCAAACCGCCCTGAAATGAAAATTTTGAGGCCTCTGTGTGTCCCATTTGGGTTACCGTTTGGCCTAGGCAGGGGGCAGGGCAGGCTCAGGTCATACTAGACAACTTCGGGCGAATCATTCCTCTAAGAGTACTTGAAAAACCTTACAGATGCTCTCCCAATGCGTTGTGCACCGACACGGAATCGGGCTACGTTTGCCGCTGTAAGCCGGGATACGTAGACTACTCACCTAACGCGCAAAGGTATCACATTTGATCTTGAATGTATCATCCATGAAAGTGAAAGCTCACCTTTTAGCTTCCCTGGTCTCGTATGCAAGGAGTTAGTGAACGAGTGTTCTTCCCCACGCCTGAACGACTGTGACCAGAACGCCATCTGTGTGGATACCGTTGAGGCCTACACCTGTATCTGTCGACCAGGATACACCGACATGGATGAGTTCAGAAATCCGGGACGACGCTGTCATAAAGGTCAGTGGTCAAGGAGTAACACTTTGGCAGAGCTGAGAAATCGTCCTTTCCAGAAAAGACCAACGACCGCTGCTCCGTCGGCAAAAATGATTGTGATCGGAATGCTCGCTGCACACAAATAGGTGAGCTAAGGAGACCCTATTTTCTGGGCGTTTTGTGAGCTCTTCTGCCTAGGCGACGACGACTACACCTGTGCTTGCCACGTCGGCTTCAAAGACAAATCACCGTCGCTATCTCGACCAGGCCGAGTGTGCATCCCTGTGATTCCCGAGTGTGACAATCCCACGCTGAACGACTGTGACTCACCGGACAGAGCAATTTGCACCGACACTGATGAAGGATACATGTGCAGGTGAGGGGAAAAGTGCTTCTTCGAAGGCGAGACCTTGTTCAAATGGGAATTTGCATTGATGGGGTGCAAAACCCTTCAATGGTGTAAGTATCGTATCTGGTTTTCCTCATCGTGTAAGCTTTCCCGTCCTGTATAACCCCTAGCCCGCAATGGACAAGCTTAGAGCGCAGCACATTTTGTTGCATAACCGAAAAATCATTCAGTACATCCTTTTTCGCCCTACTCATACGTATAAGAAGGACCACGGTGATCCACGACGAAGCTTTATGTAGCTTTTCTCAGAACGACGTTTCTTGCTCAGCTTGCTTTTGAAGTAGTATTCCGTGTATTCCGTGATATGGTCGGAGGTCGAAAAAGGAGAAACTCACCTATTACAAGGACAGACGGATCTCCAAGGGTGCGGATTTTCACACCATTCGCAGTGAAGGATATGCCCCGGCGACCTAGCATGGTTCTATCGGTGCGGCACGTCCATCGACTGACTAACCCTTCGCTGTCTGACTCTAGTCATTAAGCACACAAAGAGCGTTAGTGTCGAGGGCAGCAACAATGAGATTCGCATAAAAAATGCGGATATCAGCAGGCAAAGAAGGGGTCCCATTTTTGAGGTTCAAGGCCATTTCTTATGGTTTTTTGTTTATTACGTCACAACTGACCACCCCTACCTCAATTCTAGTTGCTGCCTTCCAATCGTCAACTCCGCATCTGAGTCTTGTTCCCATTTAGGTGTCGTCAAGGTTTCTTAGACATTTCACCGAACATCGCTTCGAAGCCAGGAAGACTCTGCAAGCCAAGTAATCCACTATTTTCACTTCAGCCCCTCCATAATTGCCCACACATCTACTGATTTCAGTGCAAAACGAGTGTGCCCTGAGAATAGACGATTGTGCCCGTGACGGTGGCATCTGCGAGGACACACCGGATTCGTTCCTGTGTCGTTGTGCCATCAACTACCTTGACGTCTCCTTCGACAAAGTGAACAGACCAGGCCGAAAATGCAAACGATGTGCGTTTAGCTCCTTTGACCAGTCATGTGTGAAAACCCAACTGTTCTCATTTCAGTGGTGGATGAATGCGCGACAGGACAGAACGATTGCTCGCGAGAGGCCATCTGTACTGACACAGAGGACAGCTACATGTGCTCCTGCCCTCCTACTCACATCGACCTTTCTGTGGATCCAATCAACCGTCCCGGACGGAAGTGTCTCCTTCGTAAGTTGAACTCTTAAAAGTGTTAAATACAGTTAGTAGATTACCGTTTGCAGGAATTAACGAATGCACTTCAAATCGTCATGACTGCTCTCCGAACGCCGACTGCATGGATACCCCAGAGTCCTACAAGTGTCGGTGTCGTGACGACTTTGTCGATGAATCGCCAGACGTCGCAAGCCGTCCTGGGCGGATCTGCCGGCCTGCGCTCGTCGATGAATGCCGATTGGGCAAGCATGACTGTCATAGTGATGCTTTCTGTCAGGTAAGCAGAGGTTGACTACGGCATCCTTTCTATTTGTTCTCATGAATGCTTTTCAGGACTTACCACAAGGCTATACGTGCAGGTGTAAACCAGAGTTCCTCGACCAATCCCCGAATAGGGCAACTCACCCGGGCCGAATGTGCGTGCCACGTCCTACTCCACCACCTCCAGAGTGTCGCATTGATGGTCCCAATCAGTGCAAGGCACACCTGAACGAAGTTTGCCGATTAGTGAGCAGCGAGCCGAAGTGCGCGTGCCCCATCAACTATCAAAGAGATTCGTCTGGCTCGTGCTCAGGTAAGCTACTGTCTTTTCCTCCTCCACTCAACGAGCAAAATCGAGTATAAATCTGCATTTCAGTAATCAACGAGTGCGACTTCCCACAATTAGTTGATTGTCATCCTTCTGCTGACTGCATCGATCAGTTGTCCGGATACACCTGTGCCTGTCGGCCGGGATTCAAGGATATCGGAGAAAAACCCGGGCGGCTGTGCAGACCCTGTGAGTCTAACGCTATTTTCACTAGGTGCTTGAATGAATCGGTATGTTTAGTGGTGAACGAATGCCAGTTCCCTCATCTGAACGATTGCCATCAGCATGCCCAGTGCATCGACCAGGAGGAAGGGTATGAGTGCAGGTAATAATTTCCCTAGCGCTCAACAATCAAAATCAGGAATATTTCGAGAGAGATTTCATAGTCTACCTCACGGATACAGTACGATTTTATGAACATGAAATTATGCTAAATACATAATTACATGGTTGCCGAGGGTACTTTCTGAGGGTGTACAATTCTACAACTTCTACATTTATCAAAGGTCGACCCAGCACTTACCAGTACATCTTTCAACGGTTCCAATTTTTCAAAAATCGGTTTCTCACTGAAAAGGCACGAATCAGGGTATATAAGGGGGCACTAGACTAATTCTGCAAGGCGCTAACCAGGGTGGTCTCCCAGGTCATGCCTCGCTTTCTCAAAATGCCTTTCCACATTATACTGACGCAAGTGCATGAAACATAGAAGTGTGCTTCATCCCTCTTGAGTGGCTTTCTGGACGCCAAAATAGGGATGCAAAGGCAGGGTCAACCCTACGTTGTTACTAGTAACAACGGGTGGGTCGTACCTGGTTGGGTTTGGAGGAGGGGGGGGTCGTATTCGTTTCAGTTGCAAGAAATTGCATGCGAGTTTGAGGTGGAACGGGCGGGTGAGTTGGAGGCGCGCGGGAAAAAAAGTTGCCGTTCCAGCGCGGGTATAAGCCCCACCCTAGCCAGTGATGCATTGGAAATATAGGTAAGGTCAGGTAAAAATTAGGTAAGATTGGTAAAAATGGTAAAATTTAAAATTTTGCGGTTTCAAGGCTGGTATACCCCCCCCCCGCTCGACGGCTTTTTTTTTGGGGAAAAAGTGGGTGGAGTTTTTTGGGTTTGGGGTAGTGGGAAGAGATGGTGGTCGAGCTGTGGAAAAGGGGGTCGTATCAAATCTACGTTGAAGGAGGGGGGTCGTAAAATTTTTTCGAAAAGTAACAACGATAGGACCGACCCTGTGCAAAGGTGGTCTATGCTTCGCCTCCGTGACGACGAATTTTTGCATTTTCGACTAGCTCTTGCATGATATCACAGAATCATACTGAATGCCATGTTACCATCTTGACCACCAGTGACCCAAATGAGACGATTTTTTTCCAAAACCTTATGTCAAAAAAGTGTGGCGCTTGGGCTTGAGTTTTTGAACCCCTTTTGGCATTTAGAGGGTAGCTCAGTAAAAATAAACCACCATAAGCTCTGTGCTCCATTCATGTGCCCCTAAATCATGCAAAAACTGTTTCTGGAAAGAGGGGTATGATCTGGAAGGCTTTCCTGGCTGGTAAGGGCAAAGCGGCGTGTGTTAATAGAACTCTTCAAAAGATTCAAGAAAGAAATGCAGTCTGAGTTCATACAGAATGTTTTAGTGATATTTGCTTATGTGATGTAGATGGGATGGGTGATCGACACGTGAATGTTCCTTTGCACTCAAACTATTCTGATTAATCAATCAACTGTGAATTGTGAATAAGATGCAAAAATGAGACCAAAATTTTTGAAAATCGGAACTGTTGAAAGACCTACTGCTGAATGTGAAGTAGAAATTCAAGTCGGGGTAGGTTAGGTCACTGACCGGCGCAGTCTTGACCCACACGATCGAAATGCATCGCAATTATTACCCACGGTAACAACCGTTACCTAACCTCATGGTATGTCAGTGAGGGGTAGTGACTAGGCGATTTTTCGTCATTCTCACCGCCGATAGCAATTTATCGTCAAAAATCGTGCTCTACCGGCAATTCATTGGTCAGAACAGGCCGATGGTCAAATATGATAGACAAAATTACATTGACTGTTTGCATGTTGCGAAGTTTGAAGAAATCTCATTAAATTCCAGATGTAATCAAGGGTTTATGGATCGTTCTCATGGACGACCAGGAAGGATTTGCAAGCAGCTCATAGACGAATGTGCAGTACCCGGCATGAACAGCTGTGACAGGAATGCAAGGTGAGCCACCATCGATCTCTACCCGAACCCTACAAAGCATTCACGATTCCGTTCCAGATGTATCGATGAGGAGGAAGGCTATCGTTGTGAGTGTCGTGAGGGATTCCTGGACGTGTCACCTTCGCCACAATTCAAGGGAAGGAGCTGCAGACGATGTGGGTGGATTTTGCGAGCTCATTATTTATCCCAGATATCATTTAAAATTCACTTGCAGTGGTGAACGAGTGTCGTGACCCAAAGCTGAACGACTGTGACCGCAACGCCAAATGCCGTGACACTATGGACTCGTACGAATGCGAGTGTCCGTCTAATTCCAAGGACATTTCGCCAAGTCCCGCTTTCCCCGGTCGTGTTTGTCTCCTCTGTAAGTTATCATTTGTCTGAGCGGGTCAGCAGGTCAATATATGGCGAGAGATCTTTTAGCTACGATCCGAAGTAATGTAGACTTCCGCGCCATTTAAGTAGGTAATGGTTACTGCGTCCCATCCCGACTATTTTACAACATAAACTCAAAACATTTCATCTTCTGATTCTCATGGGAAACAAAAAAGGGAATCAGAAAAAGGGAAAGTCCCCCCGTAAGTTTTTGACCTTGCATCTTTCCGCCCTCGCTCCTGCACAGACGACAACGCAACGCTTGATTAGATGCAGTATCTTCTATTGCAAATGCTGCGACGTCGTTTCTACCGCGCCGCCATAATGTGGACCTGTTGACCCATACCTCACATACAGCACCTACTGAGGAAATTTCCAGTTGAGAACGAATGCGAGACAGGAAAGCACGACTGCGATCAGTCGGCTATCTGCCACGACAACGAGCAATCGTTCTCATGCGAATGCCCTACAGGTTTCGTTGATAGATCTCCAAACAAACTACATCGCCCTGGACGAGTTTGTGTCAAGCTAGTGAGTCCAACGACCACTCTCATAAAAGATCCCCAAAGATCCTTCAATGCCTTCAGGTAGACGAGTGTTCAACCGGGCGCCATACCTGCAGCGCCCAAGCGGATTGTCGTGACCTCGAGGAAGGATACACCTGCGAGTGCCGCGAGGGATACGTGGACCGTTCACCCAATCTGGCCAGTCAACCCGGACGGGTGTGCAGTGCGCCGGGTTTGTCACTAGTGATCATTTCGAAGTGTTAGTAATTTTTCGTCAAGAGAAACCGTTTCAGAGGTTTGCCCACCAAATCACGACTGTAGCTCAGCAGCTGTCTGTGAGCCACTGGGAGGCAACAAATATCAGTGCTCGTGTATTCAGGGATATGTCGATCAGTCTCCAAACGGACAGAAGGGACGTATATGTGTAAGAAGTGAGTGCACAATGCAACCACTCCCCCCCCTCAGCGCTGAATTTCGGGATTTTCAGATAATGCATGTCGGGATCCCAAGCTGAACACGTGCTCACGGAATGCAATTTGCTACGACGAGGCTAGAGGCTATCGTTGTGAATGCATTAGAGGGTTCATCGACCGATCTCCCGACCCAGCTTTGCGTGGTCGAGTCTGTGAGCCCCCGCCACCACCGACGCCTCCACCTCGTCAGTTGTTTTACCCCAGTTACTAGTGTTCATTAGTTCTGTCTTTGAGCTGCATTGCTGTGCTTGAAGTCCTTTTTCCCAGGTCATCCTTGTCAAGATCCAAATCTCAACGACTGCCATGCAGCTGGCTCTTGTAGAGCGACTGGAGCACAGTCGTACACTTGCGAATGCCTTCAGGGATACGTCGATAAATCGCCCGATCCGAAGAAACCGGGACGTCTCTGCATTCTTACAGAACCCGTCTGTCTCGACAAAAGGTATAAGAATACAGTTTTAAGAACTTTCTCATTCCGAAGCAGGACATGACAGCTGATTGTCGTCCGTGAGAAATTTGCTGCGAAGTTTTGCATCATACCATTTGGTTCATATAATTAGGGGGAGGGAAGTTTTTGATCTTTTGCGTCACTGCCGCTCCTGAGTTTCTCCGAATGTTCTGGGATCTATCATGGGTGGTGTGGAAAAGGACGAACTGCATTCACTGCTCCAATCAACCCTTCGGGCTCCCGACAGGAGGCCCGTCGCGCGGCGACAAGACAGAGTCGTACATGGGTCAGCGGACGAGTTGCAGCTTGTCCTGTGCGATATGGGGCTACTTCAGTACATTCTTTTCAACTTATCGCTGAAGCGCTACAGCATGCGCTGCGACTTGTCCGCTGGTGCGTCTGCGTCTCTGTTTTCTCGCCGCGCGGCGGCCCTCCTGTCGGGTACTTCGAATTTCCAACAATACCGTCTGCATTGCACAAAATCACTTTTTCCGGGAGACATGGGCAAAATGTGGGCGGGTTCTCCACCGCTCTGCTGGCACAGCAGTGACGGCTGGCTCCAGCATGTGGCCACCGTCGATTAAAAGTGGATCTGTTACGTCAGCCATACACTGAATGGGTCGAAGTCGCTGAATTTGCGTTCTCAACATCTCGACGTGGAGCCATGTGGAACAGAACCCGGATGGGATTAGTTCCCAAAACTGCATCTCTGAATGCATCCACTATTCTAGTTCATGAAGACTGGCATTGGCCGGAGTAGAGACGGAGAGTTTTAGAGACCAATCTCCGGTTGAGTACTGCTGTACAGGGCTCTTAAACTCGTATGGAAAGCTGTTGTCGCGTTTTGGGAATTGTGACAACATCATCCACTAGGATATTTTGCCCGTAGGATCGGCAATGGTATGTGCAGCAAGAAAGAAAACTGTGTGAAATTACACCAAGTCAATCGCTCCACGCGCATCCACACGTGTCTTCTGTCACATGCTGGAAGTTCTCGGCTGGCTGATCCGTGATCTCCCTTTCACCGTATTCGCTAGTCCTGGACCACAACGATGCCCACCTTTTCCGTTCGCTCGGTCTTCACGTAGAGAACAAAAAATCCGACAACGAAAAAAAAAAAACTCAAACCGGAGAAGTTTTGCTTCGAGAAGTAATCTAGTTTTCACACTTTGGTACCTTTACGGGAGAGATTTGTGGGCACCACAGACTTCACAACACAGCTGTCGACGGGTTCCACAAAATTAGTAGTTTCATACCAGCGAAATGACCAGCCGTTCGCACTTGCATTCTTTCAATTGTCCACAATTGCAACAATCCCTTGCCAGCTATGGGCTCTCACAATAAATCGCTAATATCCACACAAAGCCAAATCTATTTTGGCACTTGAACGAGTACACAACTCATTCACGAGAAAACTAATGGTAAGGGCATTGGGTTTCCTATATGATGGCATACCCTCTAGTACCGGAAGGAACAAAAATTTTCAGCTGCACCTCTGTCGTACAGGAGAAGAAAGCTTGATCTCATTCTATTTCACAAAAATTCCCCACGGTCTTTGCGGTTCCAATCCTGATCACTTTTGTGCTGCACGGCTCACTGACACCAGAGGTGATCCCATAAAATGTCTCGTTCCGCGAGCTAAAAGCGATCTGAGGTTTCATTTCTTCACAATAAGAGCTGGCACAGACTATGTAAAACTTACTAGAGCTGTAGCCTTTCCGCTGAGTATACAAGCTTTTAAAAACACAATCGACCGTCACTTGGTTCCGTAGTGTTTTCATGTCTTCTTTTGTCATTTTGGGCCCTCTGCGTATGTAACAAATTTTGTTTCTCATCTTTTTTTAATTGCAAGTTCCAGTTTTTTTTTCACTTTTTTAGCTCAGAAGTTTTGCTTTTTTTCTTTGGTCAGTTCGTATCACGGTACTGTTGCGATCACACCACATGAGCACCCTATGTAATAAATAAATAAATATATATTATCAGATTTATTTGAAGGCCGCTATAAGTTGTGTTGTGGAGTCTGTAGTGCAGACCTATCTAGGTGCCAGATGCAAAGGGTGTACAGTCAGCATGCTAACAATCGATGAATAACAATGAGTGAAAAATTAAATTCCACAATTGCGCCATGGAGTTTTCAAAACTTCCTTTCAAGCCTAAAACATTTTTATCAAACCCTTCTTACAGCCAAAACGACTGCCATACGGCCGCGATCTGCAGTGAAGTGTCAGGTCCCGAGAAATACACCTGTCAATGTCGTGACGGGTACATCGATCAGTCACCGAACCGGAACACACGACCAGGCCGAATCTGTGTCGAAATGGTCAGTTCTCCTTTCTGAAAGAGTTCAAGGTTGAAACCCAAAAAAATCGCTCGCCCTTGAAGGGCTGGAAAATTACTCAATGCTCTTTCGAGTTTGACGTAATCATTTCTCAGGTAAATGAATGCCTGGACCGCTCTTTGAACGATTGCCACTCGTTGGCGATCTGTGAGGACAAGAGAGAAGGCTACACATGTCGCTGCCCAGTGAATACGATCGACAAGTCGCCAGACCGTAACCGTCCTGGTCGTCTCTGTGAGTGCACAAAGCCCTCCGTTCTCTTCAAGATGTGCTCAATTTCTTTTTCAGGCACGAGACAGATCAATGAGTGTCGGAATCCTTCGCTCAATACATGCTCTCGATTCGCAGAATGTATCGACAAGGAGAACGGGTACGAGTGTCGATGCCGCCAGGGCTACTACGATAACGATCCTGCTCATCCTGGAACTCAATGCACTTACAGTGAGTTCCACCGCGCCTGGAGGACTCTGCAGGGCTCTGATTTGTCCATTTCAGTCATCAATGAGTGTGACTCACCTAATCTCAATGATTGTGATCGCAATGCCATGTGCATTGATCGAGAAGGAGGCTACGATTGCAAGTGCAAGTCACCGTATCGAGATGAAAGTCCTTCCGGTTAGTCAAGGCTGTTTTCAATGTATTCCCTCGAAAAACCCCTTTCTTTGCAGGACAACCAGGTCGAGTCTGCCGTTTGAATGAATGCCTCGATAGCAATTTGAATAATTGCGATCGTAATGCTGAATGCCAGGATATGGATGATGGTTACATCTGCAGCTGCCGTGAAGGATATTACGACCAATCGCCCAATCCTCAGGAACCAGGACGTGTCTGCCTCGAGTTCCAGGTACTCTAGGAGCTATTCCCATATCGTCACCAGCTGCTGAAGTGTTCATGGCTCCATTTCAGGTGGACCAGAAAATCGAGCAGGCCACGCACACACCTGTGCAGACGCATCCACTCAATGACGGCCTGCCTTGTGGTCGAGAGTTCTGTAAAATTACTATGGGAGAAGTGTGCATCAGCGGATCGTACTGCGGTTGTCGTCCAGGCGAAAGCAGATCTGTAGCGACCGGACGGTGAGCAGAACTTTCAAAAAATTTGCTGTGTCGCAGTGATCGGCTCAATTCGATCGCCGCCTTCATATACGTTTTGGAAATGCATGTCTAAATCCTCTTTCCATGAAAGCTGACCGATGTGTCAACGGCTTATTGAACGCAAGTAAGATAGATTTTGGACGGGCTCAGTGAAAAAGGGCTCTGAATGGCGCGTATGTAGCGCAAATACGGTATTCCTCAAATCAAACCCCGAATTCATAAATTACGACCGCTGGGTATTATTATTCAGTGCGTTTTAAAGTTGTTTACCTCTTTCTCTAGTAATTCAGTTACCGCTCATAATTCATCCCCGAGCCCCACACTTATCCAATTTTTGTTATTGCAAAATATGCCTCCGATGAAGGTACTTTGGCTACATATACAGGGGGGGGGGCAATAAAAAAGACATTTTGCTCCAAACTCAAATGGATTCAATCACACTTACAAGGGAAGGATGGTAGGTCGAAGTGGCCGTTCATTATGAGATGTATATCACTTGATGCGTCTTTGAACGCTGATTCCAAATCTGCCTTTCGAATCTGCTCAACGATTCTCTGAACAAAGTTATGAAGCAAATCAGCGTAGCGGTGTGGTCGGAACTCACAGTGAGAATGTCGAAGGATCGGTTCCTTATCGTGATTGCTGTTTTGCTCCTTGCTGTTTTGCTCTTCAGGAATTCGGTTAAATAAGCCGTCTAGCTGAGAATCGTTCAGCAGATTCGGAAGGCAGATTTGGAATCAGCGTTCAAAGACGCATCAAGTGGTACACATCTCATTTCAAACGGCCACTTCGACCTACCATCCTTCCCTTGTTAACTCAATTCAGAGCGAGTGCCCCCAACTTTCAAATGAAGAGCACATTCCATTTCGTAAGTAATTCTTCATAGTGGCCATCTACGTGGACGGCATCAGGAAAATTTGAAGCGGAAACATGGGATCGGACGTATTCACCGAACCGTTTGCCTCTTTGAAAAACGTTCCCGCGCGCGCGTGTTCAAACAAATCTTCAATGGGGCGAGCTTTCCTTCTAGGTGATGGTGTGATAGTCACTACGTATATTGGTATTGTAATCGCTAACAAATCTCACCGCTCAACTTCACCTCTTGAGGTTACTCTGCGCGAGTTATTATTGCAAGTTGAAACCTATGCAAGCGGAATGAATGTTGATTGGACAACAAGCCCGTTGCGCGAGCTAGTAGTAGTAAACATCATTGAACAGCATCCATTAATGTTGCAGTATGGAATTCGGGCAACACAACAGCGCGCCTGCTGAAAGCACCACTAAGTTAACCCCGTTTTTATTTCTTAAAACACTAAATAGTATTTTACTAATGGTTCCCTGATGCTATTCATGAAATGCTCGTATGTGACACTCTTCAATACGGATTTTCGACAAATAGCGTACATAAGAGTCTTCAGACCCAATTTTTTGACTTCTGTAATACCGAAAAGTGACCCGACTAATGTGTTCTCGAAACATTCCGGTGCTAACTTAGTTGGAGGGGGCCACGCGGCGGCGCGGCGCTTTGTTCGTCTGCTCCTCTAGGGTTTAGTCCCAGAGGCGGTAACTATTTCGCCATCATATCACGCGACAGTACCGAT
>KZ346218.1:23761-42305 GCA_002352805.1 Teladorsagia circumcincta | reverse complement strand
CTCAGAGCTTTCTTTCACCATTGTCGTTTTTGCGACAGCGTCCTTACAACAGTATCACTGTCTGCGAGGTATTATGAGCGAGCAGAAAGAATATCTTATATGAAGTTGTCTCGCACATCCTCGCTTTCTGCTGCGGTACACGCTCTTCCTCCTATTTGCACCACAACGCCATTGATGCGCTCGCTGCTGACTTTCACGACCCCTCCCATGACCCATCCTGACAAGTAAGACCCCCTTGTCGAGGATTTCCTCGACCGTTATTCACCCTGCTCTCCAGAGCCTAACGTAATCGCTGCATTTAGGGGGCCCAAGAATGGCGGTACAAAAGTTTTGGTAAAAACGTTTTCAGCACACGCACTGTAGGCTAATAAAAACCTGGGATACACTGCTGAACTCGGCGAGCCGCTGATGTCATGACAGTGAGCATGTTAGCGCTTGCCACAGAGGCTTCGACAAAACTGATAGTTTCCCATCCATGAAATGATCGGGCTGTGCATACAGATCTTGCTTTTTCAAGTGTTAAGTGCACCATGATGCCATTAACAAATATCCTCTCTCCACCCTTGAAATAAGGATGAGGCGAGGCCAGACGAGTTCTCTGAATTTGCTTGCACTTTGTTTCCACCAACCCACGCGTATATCAACCAGTCGCCACGCCGTGATACATGTTGCGTATGATGGGCTGCGCACAAGGTATCTCATCCGCTGGCTCCACAAGCCGTCATTAGCTCACTTATCGAGTATCTAACGCAATTCTCGCGCACCTTCAAGCAATGCTAACGGCACGCCTGTGATACTTGTTGGCTACTCTACCCCTCCAGGGCCATCGGTGCGTTGCGCAAAGATCAACGAGGGGGTCGTATTTGACCAAAGGAAGGTGAAGGGGTCGTAAGCTAAAGCACCAATCACAAAATTTCAAGGTACCGAGGCATGGCAAAGTGGCAAATGAGGACAGATTTACAACTATCACTGCGACTACTCGTCACAGACGGTTGAATGGCTCACAGAGCAGAAGTTCTTGCTAAACTATTTCATATTCAACCAGAGTACGAGAAAACAGTTTATTGCAGAGCTTTCAGACCAAAACACAAGGGAAGAAAGTGCAACGAATGTAGCGAATCCAATAGTTCAGAGTTTCCCAGGAGAATTCAGCATATGTCATTAAATGCCAATCTTTTTCAATGGACTCTACCGCTTCTCATTATTCCAACTCTAACGAAAGTTTTAGGTATTTGAAGGTCTAAAACTCGAATTTTGGGAGATTGGCATAGAAAAGCCTTAGGGAAAGCACGGAACAACGGGAAATCACCTAAATCTGCAAAAGGTTTTGATTATGAGCTTAGTTATGAACGTTCGAATGTTGAAAATTCACATGTGCACAAAAAAAAACGTATTAACGGGACGGTTTTTTTCTGTTGAATCGAACATTTGAAAGGACTCAAACACTTTTTAACATGAAAACCATTGTATTTTTCAAAGTTTCGTATTCCGTCTCATGGTACCGCTTCTAAAGAAAGATATGGCCTTTCAAATGAAGAGCTTTGTACCTTAATTTACTAACACTGCAAGGTCTGGTTTCCCAGTTTATAAAAAAATCTGGGTGCATGAAAAGATCCGGAAGGTTTCGGAAACAAGAAATCCCTGCGATTATAACTATGCCTATATTTATGCAAAATTTTGGGAATTATTTCTATTTAATGAGTAAAGTTTCATGGTGCCTCAATTGCCGTATTCTGAGCGAGACAAAACGCACGAGCTTATCACTGCCCACACCTGTCCATGTCGGTGACGGCCCATACACCGATGATGTGCATAAAAGTATGAAAGAGACTAACAGCTAATACAGGAAGGAGTCATATTGATACTGTTAGAAAGAGAGGGGGTCGTAAAAATTTTGAAATTAGCGCAGTTCACGGTTAACACTTTACCCCAACCAGGAATAGATTCCTCAACACGCTTCATCTGTAGCTGTAGCTGTTGTGTGAATGTACAGGCGGCGAAGGCTGCCTCAAAGAAAAAAAAAACTTAAAATGATCAAACAACGGCACGCTCTTCTCCCCGTTACACTTCATATTTGGACGAATCAACCACAGCTGTTCGCGCTTATGTAGTTGCAACAACTTGTCTGATCTCTTCCGTAACCATGCCATTAGTAGTTATTCCATGTGTTGTAGGTATTATTATATCATATGTGCTCGTACTGCGCAAAAGATTTGTCCTGTAAGACTTCAAGGCGAGACGGCTTGAATAAGAAAATCAAGCACCGGAGTACGGTATGTTTGGATTCATTTTGCCTAGTGAACACGCCCATGGATGAGCCAAGGGCCGAGTCCGCAACCGCAGAAGCACCGCCACCTTCACAATGCAATTTTGAAAGCGTTCCGTGGACAGCAACTGAGTCGACCACCGGAGCACCACGAACACTTACGCAACTGTGCACATTGAACGATTGCAAATGGGTTGGGGCATCTGGGTCCCACTCACTCAACATTAACCCTTGTTTCTTTTCTCGCTTGAACGCGTAGGGTCACTTTCCGCTACGGCGAAAATCGCTCGAGGAAACTGCAATGGTTCGTCGAGAATTTCCGCCTGCTCAGAAACGCTGTCCCGCGCAGATATTCACTCTCGCCACCTACGAGCCGTCTGCGCTCTACGCGCGTACATTCACTCTCGGCACCACTCATGCAAAGTGCAGAATAATGGTCGAGGAAATACTCGACCGTTATACACCCTGCTCTTCACTCGTCCATCGTCCAGGGTGCTAAAATCCCAGAATATTTGTTTTTTTCCTCAGTAACACTCCACTTCGTATCTCCACTTTCGTTTTCGAGTAACTACACCTAGAGGATCGCGCTATGTGCCTTTGGGGAACACACCTTGTCACAAAGCTCATACGAAAGCCGCCACAATTATGGCTACGAAATCGTATAATCGCGATGCTCATGTACAAGAACACACGATATTCCGACTTTACTGTGATAAAATCGACGAATGATCTATATTGAAAAACAACATAAATTTGGATAATAATTGTTTGCATCAGCAAATGTACAAAATAGCAGTGCAAATCATGTAAGGCGTGAACAATGCGGAAATGTATCAATGAAAAACGTACGAATATAATTTCTCTACAACAGCACAATTAGACGTACCCTTTGAAGGAAAAAACATGAAAAATATTGACAAAACGGTAGAGGCAGGTATATCAACAAATACCAGTGCATAGGGTGGTTCGGAATCGGGCAAAAGTGTCCTCGGCATAAAAATAAACTCGTAAAATTATTAGGACCTCGATAAAGCAGAAACAAGGGTACCTGGCAGGAGGCTCATCGCGCGGGTGAAGGCAAAGACGCAGACGGATCAACGGACGAGTTGCAGCGTGAACAGTGTTTTGTGGGTCGTACAATTACACATTCTAGTTACTTATTATGAAGCTAAATCGCTAGGGCACGTGCTGCAAATCGTCCGCTGCCCGTCTGCGCCTCTACTCTCGCCGTGCGACGGGTCTCTTGCCGGGTACCCGGAGAAACAGGAGACCATGAGACAGCTCCTTCGAAACCAAATTTTAGCAGTGATTTCAAATTCCTGATCCACCCTATACAACACTTTTTACATCGCTAATAATAAATAACTTATTCGAAGACTTGGTGTAATACTTCAAAAATTATACTATGCTCATACAAAAATCACCTGAGTTTATCTAAACAACAAATTCTACATCACGGTCTTCATGAAAATGATAAAACTCATGTAGACTGGAAGAGTTGCATTGTGTTTAATATAGAACGAAATTACTTACTCGTAATGACCCTGCACATTTTGTATAACCTCTTCTCCTTCGATGGCGTTCTCCTGTGGTTCGGCTACAGACGAGTGCTCGATTTCTGAGGCGTCGCGATCAAACCTCTGATTGTCGGCGGTCCCATCAACATGCTCTGCGGTAAGGTTTTCTCTGAACTCTTCCTCGTTCAAAACGATTCCGTCTCCGACAAACTGCTCCTCGACCACCACCTGACCACTATAATGTGGCCGACTTTCTTCCCCAATTTCATGCGAATAGTCTCCGTTCATCACAACAACTCCTTCATCGTACGGACTCTCCACCATAACGGCACTGTCCTCGTTGAACTCGGCAACCTCAACCAACTCTCCATGTCCACCTTGATACGCCGTTTGAGCAACGCCTCGATATCGATGATCAGCAACGTTTCTCTGATTTTCATATTCCTCTTGTAGCACCAATTCATGCGCCGCAGCACCACCCATGATCTCGTCGTCATCATACACTTCTTCCACACTGCCTGCAGAAGGGTGCAGACCAGCTGATACAATGTCATTCAGTACGAATAGAGAGCCGTCTTCTGCCTGGAAAGAAGTGGCGCTTCAAAGTGGACTGATAGTAAGGCAGTTTTCAATAAGTTGGATTCAGGCAGGTTTGATATTGGAGAAGCCATTGCAGCAAATTTTCGAGCTAAACATACAGGACAAATTTAACACGTTGACGACCGCGCTCATTTTCGCTGTCTGGCGTGTGGGACCGCGCGCATTATTTTGACCGCGCGAATGTGGTATGGCATCATGTCACACAGTCCCACGAGGACACCATTTTTTGGGGAACTGTTCATTTGTTGTCCTTTTTGTGTGTTATGGGTCAGGTTTTTCGACTTCGGTCATTTTATCAATACCTGTCATTTGAGAGCATGTTGGAAGGGCCAAAGCTGATGTGCCAGCACGAGGTTGCCCTCCTAGTGTCACTTCCCAGTCCATGTACCTCGAGCTTGTAGAATAATTGTTGAATTGCAATTGGGCCTACATTTCGAAAACCACTCACAGACTCGAAGACCTGAGGCAAAAAATGGAGGAGGCAGAGAAAAACATTCATAGACAACGCAGAAGCGGCGAAACTACGCAGAACTGAAGGAGGCGCATACACTTCGTCTAATACCAAATGTGTCATCACCCGTTGTAGCAAATTACATAGCAAATTCTTTTTTACCGATTGCTTTCGGCATAAGCACAAAAAGTGCGGCTACTGATCATTCCTCACACATTTTTCCAAAAGCTCGGCAACCCATTTACCGAAGCTTCTTCCCAGGGACCACGCGTTTTGTAACAATGTATAAGCATGGCGTATACATCACATAAATAACCTACCTGAAATGTTTGAAAACCACCCTAAAAAAGACTGTGGTATGGCATCATGTCACACGGTCCCACGCGGCCGACAGAGTGTGGTATGACATCATACCACACGATCGTCAACGTGTTAATTCCTAGATGATGGGCGCAAATCTGTGTGTACATGGCCATCAAAAATTGCCCCTTGTTCATTTCGGGTTGCAATCATCCAAAAACCTTTTTCCACCACAAATTCCGCCACTTCACTACCCTTATCTCTCATGTGTCGCAGAGAAAATGTTCACCTGTTATCATACACCAATGATTTAGATAAACTTGGAATTCTAAGTAACCTCAAAATAAACTTAACGCAACAGTCCCAACAGTACATCTTGTAATATTCCCCAAGTCCGTCTTTCTTGAAACCTTGGCATTCTTCATAAGTGTTCTTGTTACTGTTGTGCAATACAGGTTTTTCAAGGGGAATTTCTATTTTGCCTGACGTTTCGACAAATTAGGCAAAATAAAAATTCCACCTTGAAAAACCTGTATGGCACAACAGTAACGAGAGTCCCAACAGTGTTTACACCTTCGACGCTGATGGTATTCCTGATGGAAGGATGGCTAGCCCAAATCAAGAACATAAGAAGTGAAGAAGTGACAGAAATCTCACCTTGGAAAGCCGCTAGAAAGTGAGCTGGAAGGCTTGGGAGTAGGCGTGCTCGCAAAATGGCTGCATTCCCTCGGCAGACTCAAAGCCGACAGCTCCCTTTCTAGCGGTTTTCCAAAGTGAATTTTTTGTTCAGTCACACTTCTCATGTTCTTGAATAGAACTAGCGCATCCTTCCACACCATTGGTGTCGAAGGTAAAAACCCTGCCGGGGCTGTTGCTTCAAGTCACCAACAAAAACTAATCTGTAGGAGAGCTTAAATTAAGGGTCAACGTTGGAAATTACTGCATACCTAAGAGATCCATCTCAATGTTCCATTTAACCTAATTTGTTCCCATTCAAGAATCACCACCACAATAGTTGTGACAGAAAAAAAACTAAATAAATAAAACGAAAGTTCGCAAAAAAACAACTGCTTCTCAAATAGTCCACCCGATTTTTTTCAAAAAAAACGTCGTAGATATAGCGCCGAAGAAGTAAACTGTGGAGAAATTGTCCAGGATCGTCTTTCTTTTAATCTTGGCATACTTTGATATAAGATAATAGCTTGATTAGAACCATCCAAAATTGTAAAGCTTTATTAGGCCAACGTTTCGGCTTCTTCGCCTTCGTCACAGCCAGAAGAAGTCAAAACCATATGTGACTTGCCCTCTCAAACGCCTTCACAATACTGAGGGCAATTTCCATATGTTAGTAAACCATCTAACGGTATCGATCAATGAAGACATTATACCAGGCCTACGTTGATCAACGCCGCCGTGACGCGAGAGCGACCACCCTCGGAGGACTTAGCTTGAGATTTTACCAAACACCTCCACCTCCACCCTTCCGACCTCGACCTCGACCTCGACCTCATGTAGATCAAAACCCGCAGAGGTCGGAGAAGGGTGCGAGTTCACGAGTCTAGCTGGGCACTCCTCCTTCGTATTGATTTTAGGGTATTTCGCCAAAATCCAAAACGCTTCCAGGGTTTTCCGCGCCGCGATGAACTCCATGCGGCCTCTGGATTTGTGATCTTTGCGAACCGTCCAAGTGCTCCTTAACCCGTACGCACAGTGGACGACCTGTTTCCCCTATATTCTCGCTATCGCAACACAGACGACGTATTGGATAGATCACCCCTGCCCTCATCATCACCTGGCTTGCCTGCTGGGCAAACCACGCAGTCAGGGGTGTTGCATAGGTAATCATAAAGCCTACTGCGAACCAGAAGACGTTTCAAATGGCTGGGGGTATTTCTACAAGGCTGACATCATTTTGCAAACACAGTTGTGGAGATTTGTTTGAACTGCCCGACTGCTTCATAGGGAATGAGCGGCAAGCAGAAAGGCACCTTATGAAGAATGTTTCACTGGGAATTCTGCATTGTTCGAAATACCCCCTACGTATTGATAGCGATATAGGATATCCGTTCGATACCAACGCGATGCGTCGAGCCTGACTGATTGATTCCTTTTTGTGATTGGGATTTCTTTATGCAGAAATTTAGAAATTTTCAGAAAAGAAATAGACATAGCAAAAGCGATTTCCGCAGTACCTGTCCCAAGTACTGCGTTTCAATGCTGCCATCTGGAAGCGCGGTGTTGCGTTGAATAATCTCGTTTCCGTCGGAATCGATAAAGAAAATGTCGCCAAGTATGACTGTTGATTCATCTGCTGAACCAGCATCTGCACGATCCGAATTAGCAAAGTACACTTCATTCGCCTAAACACTCGCCAATTACAAAATGGAAAAAAGGTAATACTAATTCGTCACATACTTCGCCTTGGTCAATCGGCACCTCTCCCTCAGCTCCCGTTTCCACAAAGTAATCGCGCTGTTTGTCCACACTTGGCTACAAAATGTATGTTTCACTGAGCAAACATTGAGAAGAACTTGCACACTTTCAAGTACCTGTAATTTGGGGCCTGGTGGCTGCTGGTTACTCGGAGTCACACGAACCAAATGTTTCTGCGGTTTCCCATCGGCATCCAAGTTGTTCTAAAATGAATACGTCAAGATGAATTTGGGCAAAAACCAGCACCCAATTCCCTTTCTAAGTTCCGACTCAGAGAAATTTACTAAGAACTCACATAGTCATAGCTTAGCTCGAACACCACCTCTTTCCCAGGTTTCAGAAGATCGCCTGCTGAGATATCACCATCACTGTTCTGAAACTGGAGTGCTCTTGTTGTTACTCGTCGCAAAAATAACAGAAGTAATGTTTATTCTTTAACATGTAACGAAACTATCTCGGAGCTATGATTGTATTTGACAGTGGAGTATTTAACACATTGACGACAGTGAGACGCGGCTGCGCGTCTCACTGTCGTCAATGTGTTAAATACTCCACTGTTAATTACAATGTATCGTGGTGCGCAAAGTGAGACGCGCAACCGCGTCTCACTTTGCGCACCACGATGGACATTGAGACGCGGTTGCTCGTCTTACCCTTGTCATCCCCATTTCAAACGCGTGCGCCGCTTCTTCCCAACCTGTTTGTTCCTATGCTATGCATCACAACACAACATAACCGTTACTAACATGGCTCACGGTATGGTCCTATATGCTCCAGTTTAGGAGAAGTTTTTCAAGCGCAGCGGAATTGGTAACTTGCTCTTTTCTTTGCTTTCTTCCTAATCTTACGAGCATGTCCACAAAAAAGAGTTGTAGAAGTAAACATAAAGATGAATGGTTAGGAAAATACATGTTTCTCTCGGCACATCACATCAGAGTCAGTTTTAGCATCCACTACAGAGAAAATGACTGAAATTTCTTTTTTTCATCACCACTACACGTTTTTTTGATCGGAATTCGCCATTATAGCCTCAGTTACCTACTAGGCATTGAATATTGGTGAAGTGGTTTTATAGCACTGTTGCTTTCCAAAGTTATCATTCAAAATTTACGGGTGTGAGATGCGGCGGCAGCGCTCGCAAAATCGCCGCTGCCGCGTGGTGAAAAAGCCAAAACGCGCGCTGTCGTCAATAAGTTAAATGTAGCCCTTAAAGGGAACTTTTGATAATTACAGATTCGCATACAAACGACGCTGTTCCCAGTAGCATGCTTTACAGAACTCGGATTGAAGCAAAGCTGTAAAAGGGAAACTAAAAATGAATGGTTCATATATCATATGTATGTAATAGAGCCGCATAGCGCTGCATACGTTTTGATTTTGATTTGTAGTAAGCGCAACGATTGTTTTGGACGAATCCCGAAGATTAGAACCAAAGTAATTGCAGAATGTACAACGGTATAAAAGCATTGACTCTTCCAAATTTAGCAGAATAATCTAAAAAAATGGATTTGAATGAAGTTTCTTGAAATGGCCCGCAAAATTCAAAAGCGAGCACAATTCTCGCACTTTCCGACCTTTTTCTTCCCATAACAAGCATCCTGGAAAAAGCGCTGCGCCTGTTGAATCCGAAAACTTCTTAGCCCGAAAAGGTGCTCGGAAACCAGGCAAGTACGAGCGTGCTTGTTTCCTTTCAAAAAATTAAGAATGAAATTGTTCAAGAATTTATTAATCAAAAGGTAAATTTTTGGAAAAAAAAAGCTTCCAAGAAATTTTATGAAGTTTTGGAGAAAATATTATTTGAATTTTCTGAATGAAGCTACAAAGAATTTTGAAGCTACACAGAAAGCCTCACTGGAAATAAGTTATGGCCCTCGAAAAGGTATAATGCGCTTGGGTGCACTGTAGTGCTAAATTTTCTACGGGTCTACGGTCGTGGAGTCTACTTTCCACTTCACAACAAAAAAAAACTTCCCAACTTATATTATGAACACTTAAACCCGGTCTTGTGGATCATCCACTATCAACTTTCTGCCTTGAAATTTGGATACTGTCTGATTAAAGCAACACCACCAGATCGAGTTGATGAGGTAGCAGCGGTCGATAATGAATGAATGCCGAGTTGGTTGCAAATGACGAACGAAACAGAGAAAACGCCCATAATCATGAATTTCCCACGATATAAGGGACGGGATCTCGGACGAGTTGTCTGAACTAACTTGTATCTCTTGCTGGCTCACTCCATCAAGAAATGCAACTGCAATCGCTCATGTACCAATACAAACGCAGGCATAGGCACCAATACAAACAAAGAAATATGATAATTAAACGGATTAGGTAAGTAAAAGCAATCAAAACACGTCAGCAATCGCAGGAACGCAGCGTAGTTCACTCGCAATCGCGCAAGGACCACGCAGTGGCGCAAGGACACGCAGCCAACGTAATTCGTCCAAAGGCCGAGAAAGGCTCTACGCGGTCAAGTTTCTCCAAATGGTCAGGCCTAGTTAGTCGATGCATGCTGTTTCACTCGAGACTTCGTTCTTTTACAGCCCATTCCATTCAGGTGGCGATTGATGGAGCATAGGCAGTGTCCAGGTGTTTGCTACAATTCCTGATAATAGCGTCCGGATGCACTCTCTTCCGTTCATAGCGTAAGGGGGTCAACATCGCAAGTAACTGGAGGTTTCAAGAGGTTAAACTTTGCAGCTCGCTTCGACTTTGCTGGTGGTATTGAGTCAATAGCTCAGTGCCCGATCAGTATCAAAGCTTGGGGCGAATACAGCGCTGGCTTTGCTACTGCGCTCCTTGCAAGGATTTCCTTTAGATGATGTGAAGCATGATAGCTGACTTCCGTCGTTGATCTGTTTCGATCCCTACTTTTATCCCGTTGTGCATTTGATCTTCTAGAAAATCTTTGCTGAAGATCCTATGCGTTCTTCACCTACTAACTTATTTCGCAACAACACCAATTTAACATGAAGAAAATTGATCTGATGACTGGTTGGGAAAATCGGCTAGGAATTATGAGACAACCCAATACTTTCGCCCTCGCAATATCAGTCTACGGTCGCACTAGCGCACTCTTTCCACCGTGAGATTGCAGAAATCTCAACTGTAATGGGAACACAGGCGTCTTTCACAATCCCCTTCTGCCTTCATCACCGGGTAACACTTTTTCATGAACCACATTATTTTCCGGCGGACTTGGTTTCTGAAATTTTATGCAGAGGTATCTGAAAGCAGTGCTGTTGGCACCATCAAAGATGCAATCTCGCTTCTCAGAAAAAGAAGCTCATACAGAGACTGCTATCAATTTTGAAAGCATTTCCCAACAAAGCTCTTCATGAACACAGACTTATTCTCCCTGATTGTATCAACAAACGCGTAGCAAACCTCGTTATGCTCAGTTTCTTTGTTATGTGAAGCCGAAGGAGCATTCTCCGAAATTAGTTTCAGTGCTTCTTTATCCAATTCTTCCTGCTCACCGTCACCATTCATGAGCACAAAAATTGGTTCACCTGAGTCACCATAAACGGTTCGAACCTACAAAAGAAAAGAAGGACATGACTGTTAAACGTTGAACCTCCTGGAAGTGCAGGAAATTGCGGGTAAATTGTTGAAAGACTGAATATAGACTACCTTATCGAAACTACCCGGATATTGTGTTTTCATACGAGCCAAGATGTCAGCACTCTCTCTTACAGACAACTGTGCATCTCGCCGTCGTCTGGGGATATTGGGATCGTCATCCAGTCGTAAGGCCGTTCCAGTCTTTCGATACCGGCGCAGCTGAAACTTGCGTCAAGTGGTGAGAAAGCGGTCAGGTGATATTATGGCCCGCACAAATTTGAAAAGAAAAATGCTCGAAGTACCTTACCGGTTCCCCGTTGAATTCTGGCATTATTTCGGGATGCCTAGATCTCAAATGGCGGATTCCTCGACACACATTGTAAGGCTTATGCAATTGATAAGTGAGATGGCAGATGAGACACTCGAGCATCTGAGGATGCACAAATTCCATGCATCCATCACTTATTCGATCCAGACGAGCCTATAGAACACGAAGCATAGAAATTTCAATGAGGAGCGCAGATGCTTCTTAATTTTTGTCGACCACTTACTCTTACAACTTCAAACTGAAGGCTGTCCGACTCTTGAGGGTGCTTCAACTTGAAATGCCGAATAGCACCTGCAAAAAATGATGCCCATCGCAGCTGCCAACACACAACACAGAACTTTTAAGACTAAAATGGTTAAAAGTAGGAGATAAAGGAGACTCACAGGCGGAGATGACAGCTCCGTACAGATCAGCGTCACAAATTTTGCATTTCCAATGTGAATTATTGATCACCTTCACATAATCAGAATTGGTAGGTGGAGCTTGCCTTAAAAAAAACACATACATAATGACCTCGACTAGGAGGAGTGAAGTATTTCATCGAGTCTACCTGTAGATTGGCTGTACCATACTCCTCTTTGGCTTATTGTGTCGACCAAACACTTGACGGCTGTTGGTCTGCAAACGAAGTACATCAGCGCTACGAAAAGATAGCCGACTACAGCCACTTCATGACAACTACCGTGATCGGCTTCCGCGGGCGCGTGAGGACCTCCTCATCTAGTCCATCAGCAGAATCATCATCTCCAGGAATGGCGGTGGTGTGCACCACAACAGAATCCCCTTCGAAAACTCGCCGCTCCACAGTGAGAGGAGCTCTTTTACGCTTTCCGTTCAATGCATCCAGATATTTTTCAATGGCCTGAAAAAAAATCGAATAAGACAAGTGAAAGTAGAGAAATGTTCTGAATATGTTTCACGTCAAATGCGTACGCTGTCCATCTGTGATTCTGACGTGAAGAGCTTATTGAGCTTTTCGACCTTGATGTGGAATTCATCTGGGAGTATAATATCGAAGTCTGAACCGAATTTCTCGATGACACGCGCGTTTATAACAAGTTCCTGAAATTAATGAAGCGTTGGACATTTTGAACTTGAGATATCAATGTTGCAAACAGTTAGTATTGTAGGCATTTGAAAAATAAGGTAATCGAGGAAACAACAAATGCATTATTTCAAACATGCATCACACCGATTACACAGAAGAAAGGTATGAGCAGTGTACGGTGAAATGCCTGGAATATGAAGCTTTAGAGGCATTGGTTGCGCTGGTTGGGAGATGGAAACGAATTGGACACTTCCTCAGTGAAAGAGCATTGTCGTTGATCGCAGAACCCTCCCTCGCCCTCCCCGCCAAACGTTTCGCCACCAATGGCGATACTCCTCTATCGAAGACGACATATCCAACATGACTCTTTCCGTATCTTAGACAGCGCGGCGACTCCCTTCAAGGCCTTTCATTTCAAGTAGTTCAGCGTACACCGTATTCCTCGTTTATGTATGTATTTTGTGATATCCATATTTAAAACATCATCCGTGTTCTTGATTGTGTTTTTTAATGTGCCATACGAGATTGATAGGTGGAACGCTTATTTTGTCGGCCTAACGTTTCGACAATATTGTCGTCTTCAGAGGCCTATTATCCGTGTTGTTTTATCATTTGATGAAGATGATGATGATGACGATGTGATGATTATGTACAGAAACAAGAACTGAAATTGGGAAAAGCACATCTTCCACCATACCTGAATGCATAGCAGACATTTCGGAACTTCAACCTCCCCGGCGTGGCACTCTGTGAAATGAACTGCTATGGTTGTGGCGTCTATGAACATTCCACACCAAATACATTGCAGATTGTCAGGCTGCGTATGTGACAAGTCAATAACGGCGAAGTCCTGAAAAGCGTTCATTCAAGTCACGTATGGAAGAAACTGAACTCTGGTTATTGTTGAATTTATGACCTGTTTTGAAAGCGGTTTTCCAACTCCAGGTCTTTGGCTTCGTTTCTGCCACTGACCAGCACACTGGTGGTTAGTAGGGTGCCAAGCGTTGAAGTGTCGAACTACATGAACAATCTAAAATGACTTCATTTTGTCGAAAAGCTTTAACTTCTTCTTTCCTCTTTCTCTGGGCGAAAATTGGACACAATGCCAACACGAGCGGAACACCAGGCTCATAAATATTTCAAAATCAATACACCAGAACTCACTTCGAACTTCCTATTAATCGAGATCACGGAGCTGCATATACCACACTTAACGTGCTCTTTGTCCACAAGAGACACCCTCACCTGCAAAAAGCATCAATCACAAAACGCACAAGAGCAAACGAGTTGAAGAAATTAGGAAACAAAAAGGCTAACAACAGTTAATCTCTTACTCTGCGACCCATTTTTTCCAACAACTTCTTCCGCAGTGCCACCTCTAGCTGAGGAAGAGTCATTTCTGAAGGGTTGATGCGAATCTGACTAACTCTGCGTGGAGTTCTTCGAAAAATTGTCTGCTTTGAATACCTGAAAATTAGGTCAAATTGCACATTGAAGCAGGTGAGTCTTTCTCTCAGAGCTGCAACGCCCATTATTGGCTACGCAGTAGTTCCGTACTATGAAAAGAACAAAAAATAATGAGTGGCAATCTACGACTTCTCTATTGCATCTTTGACGATTAGTTCAAAGAGAGTGAGTTGCTTTATAACTTTTGGGGAGACCCATTATCCCTGGCGTTAACGAAATGGTGAAGAACTACTCAAAAAGACCAAAAAACGGATTTTTTGATGGTTCCAGCTGTCGTTTTCAACCAAAAATAGGTAAATAGAAGGCGCAGCTTGCAGCGTAATATGAGCGATAGGAGATCCATCACTATTGTAGGAATCGCAAGCACATCCATGAATGAACAGTAGAATGGGAGTCCTTCAATAACGAATGACGCCCTGTCGTTTACAACACATTGTGTGCTACAGAATAACAGAGCATTGCAAACACTTCCTAATTATTTCCAGAATAAGGATACAAAACAGTGCTTCCCTGGATACCTACAGTATTTCTTTTTATAACTGACACACTCTAGTGAGCGGACCATTCCGCTTATATGGAGGAGCCGTCGATGAGTTTACCTGCCAAATCACTCTCTGGTTTACCTTCCACATTACTCCATCTTCATAAGAGTTACTAGCAGCCGTAACTGCAGATGTTCGTAGAGCGCTTAGTGGCATGGAGCTAATTTTCGACACCTCTAACACTTCAGGCCTCTGCAGACGAAAATGCCGATCAAATAAATGATCCATCTAACAGCAGGGCACAAGACAACTAATAAATTCATGCTGGCATGTTGACTTAATGCTCGATGAAAAACAAACTCACTTGAATCCATTTTGTATGCTCTTTCTTTCTGTTTCCAATTTTCTCTTCAGAAATTCTACGTAAGGTAGCTGACCGATCATCATATCTGGCTCCATCATCTGAAGTAAGAATAAGTAAATGCAAATGTGTATGCAAAACAATTAGATAAAAAATGGTTATAATACCTCTGGATGTACCCGACTGAGATGGGTTGTAAAAAGTGTACTGTATAATACCACTTCCCCACATAACCCACAGACAATATTCTTATCGTCAAGAAAGTTGAAGTCAATATCACATATGTCAATAGTAGCATAAGAATCTTCTGGCGTCAAATCCACTACTTCTCCATTGGCATTCACCAGAGCTTCAGAACCTTAAAATCAGAGAGCGTTTCAATGGAGAAAAACAAAATGTTTTACTATTCGTACAAAGTTGAGGCACATAGTGCGCGCCCTCGAGTGGAGTAGCCCTCACACGCTCCACTCACTCTTCCATGAAAATTCCCACGTTTTCTTCTCGGTTCAAATGATTCTCCCCTTCACTGGCATGCATGCTTCCCCAGAACGCCTTACTGCTGCCATTTTGGAAAGAGGTATTTGAAATAATACTCGACATAATCGTTGGAATCTAAGCCCCTTTCTTTCAATTTCACACAAACCACTCATCCGATTAGAGTGTGTGTACAGGTACCTAATCTTAAGCCCTTGACCAAAGATCGGTGCGGTCGTGGCCTGTTTGCGAACTTTTTGTAATTGTAATTATTTATTACATAGGCATAAACCCATGTGTTGAACATTGAAAACAACAAGATATAATGGCGGAAAATTCAGAAAGGAAACACTGAACCGAAATGAGATGAGGTGTCTTAAGAAAAGAATATAAATCAATACCCATAGCAAGTACACATATAATGGAGGAAAAGGGAGAACTAGGATGTTAGATACTTTTCCAAGACTGCTTTGAAGGAACTTAATCTAACAGTATCAGCTCCCAATTTGAGCAGTCTATCAACTCCGAACATGTCCTATTTACGAAAAATGCCGTCTAACATTCCGTTTGGCTCCTCTTACCAAGATTTTCTTGGAGCCTCCTCTAGTCACCGCATTCTTGACTTTAAGAAAACTATCAGATTTCAGCGCAAAGTACCCATAGAAGATTTTGAAAAGAGTGATCAAGTCAAATTTTCTCCTCCTTAGTGGGGACTCAATTAGAATGAAATCTATCACAATTATGAAAGCACGAAAGAAGAAAATTACCATCGTCCATCACAGCCAGCTGTACTTCCTGTTCAGTGCCATTTGGAGTATGAACCCTATAAATCTCTCCCACAACGTAGTGCATCTATAAAAAGACTGCATCATGATAGGGCGAACTTTTAAAAAGCTTTTTAATAATGAAAACACTACATTTGGGATGGATGAAATCAACTCCCAGAAACAGCGTTGATTAGAGCAAGCTACTCACCGGTTTAGGAGCCTCTTTCGTCAGTACTCCATCAGCCATCAATTTCGGTGGAGCATCAACACCAGGTTTCAGCTCATATGTTGACGGATCTATTATAGGACCATCCAGAACTGGAGGTTCCATATGATTATTTACATCTTCCGACGTATAAGTTCTGCCGCTGGCTGCTGCATAAGATTCACAGTGTTCATCGTTGAACACTTCAAATGGCGAGATGATTTCATCATCATGAACGAAATTATGACCAGAACCACTTTCCGGGGCAGCCCGCGGTTCTTGTGGATTCAATTTGGGCTCCTCATTATGCATTTCAAGGCCTGACGGCGATGAGCTCACAATGATTTCGTTATCCAGCATTGGAACAGGACCATCCGCATTCCGTAACCGGAGGGGATTCTCCGCCGAGTGTTCGATGTTCTCTGACAACTGGGGCAACGTCAGAACGCTTACGTTTACGTGTTGAGCAGCGCTTCGCTTCGAGAAACTTGCAGTTATGAACACCTCGTTGACAGTTTCGCCAGCCTCAAACGGTTGAATGTCAACAAGATCGTTTTCCATATCGTCGTCAGCAACGACTTGCTCGTCATCGCCCTCGACGGAGACCTCCATAGGCTGAATGGATCTGTGGCCATTAGTGTGATCGTTGTTATCCTCATCCTGAAAATGAAAGGAGTCCGGTGAACCACTGGTATATAATAGACTGACAGATCTACTTCAAATAAGACTCAGGCATCTCATTGATCAACTCATGCAATTACTATAATCTCATTGATCAACTCATGCAATTACTATAATTTCCCGCACCTTGCGAATTAATCCAGAATGTAATTTCAGCACTTAGGCTAGGGCTACCGTAATCCAGATGGCGCGGTAAACGAAATGCATTGTCGGCGCGCGCACACAATCAGTACAGTACTTGACGACAAAGGCATTAGCAATGCACATTGGAATTGCATTGTGCATGCAGTCGAAATTGTGAGGGATTTTACTCTATGTGACTCGTTTTGTATGACCATATGAAGGAGATTCGAGAAAGAAACGGTGTTCCAGAAATTTTTAAGTTTTCGTGCAATCTTCTCGAAGTCATCATCAACAGTTCACTTCACATGTTCATTTCTGAAGATGCCCGCTTACGCGAGAAAACGCAAAGGCGAAATAAAATGAAGGAGGAGCTCGGGTTTGTATGAGCCACGCGGCGGCGCGGCACTCTGCTCGCCTGGCATGTTCGCATACTTGGCGAAATCCGCGAGCCAGGGGGAGTGTAGGCAGTTTAGAGGAGTGGGAGGTGAGGGCAGTCACTTGACCCGCGTGAAGAGCTGGAATGTTCGAGTCCACACTGTCTCACTCGAGAAGGCGCCAAGCGAGCAGAGTGCCGCTAAGTGATTCCCCCTGATCCCGAGTTTCACCGAAACGAAATATGTATTGAATTAGCGAAGACACACGGCTAATCTTAAAGAGGGATGATCGACGAAAATAAGTCCCATAAGTATTGACTTCGCTACGCTTCACACTTGCGATTTCCGCCCGTTCGTTTCTCTCAATGGATACATCTCAAAATTTGACTGGAATTCGCCTACTTCGGACGTTTCGTTTACGCGCTCCCCAGTTTCCCAATCGATGCTTATGCGAGCTAAATTTTGGCGGAGGTTTTCATTTTGTTGAGCCTCCACGTTTTTTTGCGTAGGCTGGCATCTCTGAATTAGGCCTACATCGCGTCGAGATCACGGAAACGCTCAAATCAAGGACTAAGCCTTCGAAGGGGGAGGTATTTCGGTGTGTGGAAGGAATTTTCGTATTCTCTAGAGTTCGTCCCTACTACCTATGCTCAGTCCTAGAGACTTTTTACAGAGTGCCCTCCTCACTCCCGAGCCATTTTGAAATACAGTGAGCTTCTTTCAAAGTTTCGAGCAATTCACTGCTGCACGAGTCCTTCGAGTGGCCCTTCAATAGTGCTAAATTGATACCATGAAAATGATATGCACCACTGGAAGCGAAAAACCCTAGTCCTAATCAAAAACGAAGGAAATCTACAGCTAAGCAGCAAAACCATTAGAAACTGACGATGAATATCTATTCTAGCCCAGTTTCTGTCGTCCATATCGATGAATGTGAATTCATTTATAAGTGCCGCTCCGATGAATTATCCGTAGCTAGCGGAAAGGTGGCATACTCTTCAAAACACCGACTACATGCACAATACAATTTCAATGTGCATTCCAAAAGCCTTTGTCGTCAAGTACAATGTGGATTGTGTGCGCGCGCCAATGAAGAATTT
>KZ346214.1:68285-80201 GCA_002352805.1 Teladorsagia circumcincta | reverse complement strand
CCGATGACTGTTGGATGGGTACACCCGAGCCTTGCCGCAAGGCTGCGGGTGCCAACCACCGGATCCTCTTTGACTGCTTCCAGGATGGTGGAGTCTTCCACTTCTTTAGGGCGTCCCAACCTTGGCCTGTCCTCGAAAGCCGTTTCTCTTCCTTTGAAGCGAGCGAACCAGCGCTTGACACTGCTGATGGAAGTGGTGCCCTCGCCCAATGCGCTATTGATATTGTGGACGCTCTCCGTCGCTCCAGTGCCGCGACGCCATTCGTAGAAGTAATCGCTCGAAGGTGATCTTGTGAAATCACCATCATGATTAAAGTTAAGAAATACAACCCGGCTATATATACCTGTTGCGGAGAAGTATGATCGATAGCCATGATCTGCCACGTGGCAGATCTTGGGTACCGGTCAATACTTGGAAGATCTGGAACATTCAAAAAGACTTTTTTACCATCCCAAGTACGTCCTATCGTAACCCTTGAAAACTTCTTCATTGCTTAGAGTTTTTTAGATGCAGCGGGCCAGAGCCACTTGACGATTCAGTTCGTGGATTGGCACACCGTGACGTGGTTAATTCACTAATTTTGAGAGCTGTGTGATAGTTGTTCCAATAGGAAGAGAACACTGCTCTACATCACACATTGCTCAACGAGAAAGAGGAAAGTGGAAATATTTGACAAAATGTGGACGCTCACGCTGTTGCCATAATTTTGGCTCACTTTGTGTGCACTAAAACTAGAGTTGCTCAATAAATATAGTAACGAATTACTGTGCTGTTCAGAAGGTATTCGCCGACTGTAGTAGCCCTATCAAATGCCTTGTTTCTGAATTGATTCCATGCAAACTGCTGCAAATTACATGCCGTTTTAAAGAATTTTTTTTCTATATTTAGCAATGTTGACTTTTTGTTCTTTAGCAATCGTTGCCGTTTTTTTAAGACTAGGAAATCACCTGACCTAAAGGTGGTTTCGCGTCAGTTGTTATTTCAACCATATTTGGCTCAAAAGCTACACAAGCAAATCGCCATTGTCAACTGTGTGTGTGACCTATATCGCGGTTATCTCACCGCGATCAAATTTTCTCTTTGATCTTCCAATTGGGTGGCCGACCTATTAGAATGGCGCGCATTTTATTGGACTTTGGATTTCAGAGACCAAGAATAGGAGGCGAGAAAAATGAGCCGAATCCTATGTAGAACTGAGGTGCTATATAGTCCCCCTGTGTGTCCAAAGACTTTGGGCATTGGCTCCATTTGCATTTTATTGGACTTTGGACACACAGGGGGATATATAGCACCTCCAGTTCTATATAGGATTCGGCTCATTTTTCTCGCCTCATATTCTTGGTCTCTGAAATCTTCCTGTCAACTAGCCTCTCTACTAAACTCTGTTATTCGTTGGAATTACTATACGATCTAATAAACAGTTATTGTTGGACAGTATCACCTGGCATTCAACTATCCGCGTGGCAGCGACAGTTATCTGCAGTGATATATATTCATATATCCAATTTAACCTAGAACTTATAAAAAAATGGTGCAGCAGTGGTTCTAGGGACCTTCTGCAAAGCTACAAACATTTATAAGAAAATTCAATGCCAGTGGGGGGCGAATAGAAGAGTCAGTCTCTCTTTCAAATTTATTACATTCCGCAAACTCAAATCTGATGCAGTCAACACAACATTAAAGAGCACATTCCAATCTATCGAGAAACTTCATGATAGCTCCAAGTTCTCTCTTCATAGAAGGTCGGCATCATTCTTAGGTTCATGTCATTCTTCTAACAACGAGGTTTTTAGGTGACAGCTTTATTGACGAGTTGACGTTTCCACCTGATCGTCTTCCTCGAAAGTTTGATGGTAGCTCAGATTGAGAATGACTTCAAACGCCAACGCCTCCACACCCTATGTTTCTTACGAAACGTTAAGGATACGAACCCGGAAACCCCGAACCGGGAAAATAGTATCGCCAGTCTGCCACCGCAAGAGCGGAACGATGCCACTCTGGTTAGTAATGGTCAGTGGATGAGACATATTGCAAGTCTCATGTTTTACGTCATCGATCAAGTTTAGGCCTTTGGAAGACGATGAGGTGGGAGCGTCAAGCCGACAATAAAGCTACCAGCTGAAAAATCTCATTGGCAGGCGAGAGGAATTGAACTTCATGGTAGCCTTCTACGGCATTGAGAAAATTGCTGTGGAAACAGGGTGCAGCTTTCGAGTTCATCGAGGTCTTCGAGGATCTTGAGTCTTTACGAACTATCTGAAAAGATGGTTGGAAGGGGAATCACGTAGTTAGAGCTCCTGCCTATAGGAAACTCACCATTGAATCGACTAAAGACATGTAGCAGCTTCAGCCTGAAACGACTACGGTAGGCTTTTATGTGCTAGATGGTGACGGCAGATGGCGTCATACTCTGACGACGGTGAGTGCTATAAAGGAAAAGCTGCTGGTGCTTTTATGGGAGACATCTGAGGGATATTCTGATGTGAGACATCCATTGACAGCGACACCCAGAGCGAAGTGAAGTTTGGGATGTGCGCCATGTCAAACGAATCTTTGTGACTCGCTTCCTGGGAAAAGGCATTCTGGGCAAAAAGATTTCAATAGTTAAATTTCGTCTTTTTGTTAGCTCCTTTGCGACTCTATGGGGATCTTGAAGCAACAGTCCCAAATCGAATTCGAGGATTAAGCTGTCGGTAATGAAGTTGTAGATGGGGCGTTGACCGGCAATAAAGAGAAAAAAGACGCCGGCGAAGCTTTTGAACAGGTTTCACTTGGTGGACGAGTTGTCTGAACTAGCTTGCTTCGCTGCACCGGCGAAGCAAGCTAATTCAGACAACCGCAACTGCGGCTGCAACCGCATGTGCCCTAATACAATTAGAGACATAAGCACCAGTACAAAAATAGAAATACAATGAAACAAGCAATAAAACCAATGGAGAAGACGCGGCATCGATATTGAAATGCGGGGTGTAATCAATCTACACCTTACACTGTCCAAAAAGAGTACAGTTTGTGTTGACACAATGCAGCTGAGATCATCTGAGATCAGAGCGGCCGTGCGTTGAACAGTTCTCAATGAGGAGGGTAGTATTAAAGTTTTTTGGAAGGCGATGGTCGTTCTCGAAGCTAGTAAGCCAAAAGATAGGAATGGGAATGAGAGGGACATTTCATACGAGACGGATAAATTTAGTAAAAATTTCCAAAAGTAAGTATGAAGTGATGAAATGTTAAACAACTCACACCCCCCCCCCCTCCCCCAGCCTTTAAAGGCTGGGAGTCGTTCGATGTTGAGCTGTATCGACTGTTCTCAGAATCATCAAATATTATAGGACAGCCATGAAGGTTAAGGTGGTTGGCAGGGATTGGCGAGGGGGAGTCGTATAGCGAGAATCTCTTAAGGCTGGTGGTTCTGATGTCGCGTCGTAGCGAACCTCCTCCTAGAGCGGGAGACGTTAAGTTTATGGAAGTGGAACTATGGGCGTTTGATCCTGTCTTGAGTCTGCCACCGAATTTCTCCGAGTTGAAGACCACTGAACTTTTTCTGAGGTCCCTCATTCAGCTGCAATGTACATCCAGCACATCCTAACTTGATCTTATCGGAATAGGTATCCGAAGCACACGAGAGCTTTGAGGACACCAGTCAGGATCAAGTAAATGAATTATTTTGTTTAAAAATTAAGAAAGAAGTGCAATGGGAAAAATTAGTGGGGAGAAAAAGCAAAAGGCGCCATAGAAGACTCTGAAATTCTCCCTGTGAGGCCAGTCGTGGCATTTTCCTTGTGAGGCCAGTCGTGGTATGCGGGATAGTAGGCTGTGCAAGAGAGCGCAGACACCACCACCAGTTTATAAGGCTGAAAGCGCGGCAGCACACAAAGCAGGGCCTTGGCGCTATTGTCTCGCGATTTTGTGCCGCGGCGTGCACTTCGCGCCAATAGACAACTCTTTTCACTCTAGGATATGCTGGCTCTTGGGACCTAATCCCGACTCGTGGCTATGAAGGAACACTTCCAGGTTGAATTTCTGTGGGTATTTGTGTGGTGGTTAATGGTGTTGTGGATGCGGAATTGACAAAGATTGAACAAAAAACAGCGAAGAGAACTATCGATGATGCCCAAATTTCCTGGAAAAAAGGAGGGGCGGGGCCAGACGAGTTGTACGAAGTAACCTGCTCCATGGCTCGACTAACCAGCGCATATTTGAATTAGCCGTTACGCCTCAACCAGCGCATGTGTGTCATGGGGTGCACGTAAAGGAACTCGTCCAAATGCCAAGTGTAGTCGCCAAGTGTTGACTTTGTAAGGTCCTAGCGCCATTGTCGCGCACTTCCAAGCCGAGACAGCGGTACTTCTATGCTATTCTTGGGCTACTCTGTCCCACCCGTTGAACAGATCTCCGACATGACTTTTGCTGGGGGGTGTTGCCTCAAGTAGTCATCATAATGAAAGTGCTTCCCTATCCTGTAGAGCCACCTGCTGAAGTTAGGTCTGTTCCTCTGTTCCTCTGAGCTAATTCTAGGCGAGCTGTTTTGTGGTGCACACTCAGTCAATGGGCCTTCACTATAGACTCTCGAAGAGTACATGTAGTTATTTATTTATTTCTACGTCTTTAAAGACATGCCGTCAATTATGGCGAAAACACTGGGCACGAGGCCCATCGAACTAGGCCAAATCGGAAAAAAGAGAAAGAGAAACAAACAAAAAAAAACTCAACCGAACAAACAATAATCAACCTATTCGTTATCTACTTTTGATATTAAACATCTAGAGAGATATTTCAGATTACGGTCCTTCACAATATAGAAACTAACTTGTGAACAGAGGTGAGCGGCCTGAGAACCAGGAGGCGCACAAGAAAAACAAAAAAAACCAGACTATATAGAGATGTAATTTACTGGCCCAAAGAACAGAGCAATTGCGTTGTCCATGACGAGGAGAAATTGTGACGAAATTAGCTCTGCCAGTTCTCCTATGGTCGTCCTTCACCTTGTGAGCGACAACCATCACCGCTGCCCCGAAGCCATCTTGCAATACCTCCAACAAGGGCCCGCATCAGCCGGCTATGATGCCCTCCGCCACACGAAGGGGTCATAGGGACTTACCAAAGCTTCGAGACACGGGTATACCGGCCGCCCACGTGGGATTGGTAAGCTGGGTCTAGTTATCTCCCGTTGGTGATTCTTGGTACGGAAGGCGGAGGCTCACGACGGATCTGGTTAACTAAGGTAGTAGAACTGGGAAACGGTTGCTGTATGTGACGTACTTCGCATCCGAATTATACTTGTGGCCTTTCAAAGATGCTGCTATTTCCATAACAAGATGGACTTCTCACAAAACTGTTGATACAGTCTGGAAATCGGTCACGCTGAGTATTTATGAAACATTTGGCCTTTTCACGAACTTATTCTCAAGTAGAGATCGAATCAGATTGCCCAGATTTATGGAAGAATTAATGTGTTTTCACCATTGATTGTGAGAATGGTCAAGGAACCGCATATGAACTGGAAGGAAGAAGAAATTTCACTTCGAACGCTATTCCCATGGTGTCTTCTTACTTTGAAATGGGGGATTTCCAAGTTCTTCCATGAAAATTTCAGATCATAAGCTTCCACAATTATGTAGACAGCAGTTTAAGAACATGCTGAATCCATTGAAATAGTAAACAAGTCATGGATTCTTCATCCCACGTCGAAACAGCACTTTTTAGGTGCATCTTTATATTTTCGAAACGCTGGTGTTAGCCCACAAGAGAAACCTCTTGTGTGTGTCTATAGCCTTGCAGGCAAAAGTCGAGTTCAATTTTCTCAAAAGTACATATTCGGCCAAATCAGGGATACAGACCTAGTGGGACGGAGGTATTGGCGCATGGTCAAATGCTTTTCCGGCCATGACTTTTTTCTGGTGGATCAATTTGGTCCAAATTTTGATATGTTCTGAGGGCAAGCCTTCCTTACAAGGTCAGAGTACTAGTGCCTAATAGAAGCAAGAGTGGGGAGAGAAAAAACATTTCTCAGAAATTGCCCGAGTATGACCAAATTCCAACAAATTTCAAACTATTGTAGAAATCTTATAACTCAACCAAACATTCGATAGTATGATAAATAACGTTAAGCTGGTTCGATACTTTGTCGGTAACCTTCTGAAGTTGTTGATCGTAGCGAGCCTGAGTATGGAATCGGTAAGTGAATTACTGCCGACAAAGACAACTTCCTCCATTTTTCTTTAGATATGACAGGGTTATCTCCTGAACTGCGGCTCTTTCTCTTGCCAAAGGTTCTCTTACTATTTCACATTATGTTTCGATAACGCTTAGGACATGCAGATGGATTTCTCCTTCCGTCAAAAGCACGCCATGCTCTTGAGATCATTCTTTTACAGTCGTGGTGCGATGCGTTGTGTAAATCTGTTCCTGAAAGGCGAAGCCAGTATCGTACAGCTGTTATACCAGTGGATGCACAACACCTTCGATAATACATCCGTTACATCCGCATTCGCCACTTTGAAGTTGTTTGACAGCCAAGTGATAGAAAATGGAATGTGTCCGCGCACGCCTGAACTGGAGATCCGCGAAAGGCTAATTTGTCTACTGGAGCGATGAAAGTAGATACAGAATGTTAGGCGGTGACGGCACAATGCATGTGTGGCGCCTTGACGGAAACGTTTCCATCCAAAGTAACGGGTGCCATCTGTGAAATGAGGTGGAGGCTCGGGTATGGTAGTCCTTAAAAGATGCCGGACCATTGCACAGGATTCGAGAAGTTGTGGAGCGGATATAGCAGATGGATTCACGATGGTGTTGTCCATCCACTGGTATGGCATATATGCGGTACCGACTTCACCTTTTAGCAATAGACTTACACGATGCATCGCACCTTCGCTGTGAAAGAATGATCTCGACAGCATGGCTGCTTTTGACGGAGAGAGAAATCCATCCGCACGTCCTAAGCGTTATCGAAACATAATGTGAAAGGGTAGGAGAACCTTTGGCAAGAGGCCACAGTTATAGGAGAGAACCCCGTCATATCTAAAGAAAAATGGAAGAAGTTGTCTTTGTGGGCAGTAATTCATTTACCGATTCCACACTCAACCTTACTAAGATTTCAGCAACTTCAGAAGGCTACTAACGAAGTGTCGGAACAGTTCAATGCTATTTATCATACGATCAATTGTTTAGTCGGGTTATAGGGTTTCTACAATAATTTGAAACTTATTGGAAATTCGTCATACTCGGGAATTTTCTGAGAAATTTTTTTCTCTCTACACTCTTGCTCCTATTAGATGGTAGTATGCTAACTTTTTGCGAAAGGCTTGCCCTGCAACATATGAAGACTTGAAAAAATTGATTCAGCAGAAATGTAGTTATGGCCGGAAAAGCATTTGGCCAAATACTTTTGAGCGCCACTGTACATGGTTTTCTTTTGAAGAAACCCTGCTGTGGTCTGCCAAGGCTCCATGGCACGCATTTTCTGATCTACTGTAGCAGAAGTGTGATGTTTGATGCTTTCCTCCCAGATTCAAAGAACGCATCGATAAGTTTTTCACGTTTGCCTACTCTGGAGGCAAAACTTTAATAGTTCTATTCTCGTCCGCCATCGTGAAACCTCTTTGTTTGATTTGACTCATCTGTGCCATGCATCGAAGGCTGCCAGCCGCTAGACAAACATTGCATTTACCATCAAATCCAACATATTTTGTTCGTTTTTCGCGAGTGCAACAAATTCTGTTCCTGTCGGAATCGAGTTCGGTAGAAACCAGTCACTAGCTTTCCGGTTTGACTCTTTTTTTATGTTACAATCGAGTTTTGAGTTTTCAAGCCTACCATTGCATAATAGCTTTGAACTCATGTGTAGAGCGCATTGTCGTTTATCTGAGCTCTGATTTGCAAAATCTTATTCACCTTCACGGGTGCGAGAATTTGAAGAAGCGGCGCTGGTAGGCCTCCCTCCCCTTGATTCACATGCCGAAAGGTTTTGGACTACTTTGTACTCTTATTACCTACAACGAAGAAGTGCCTCTCAAGTTTCGCTCTCTTGAGAACACAGATCGCGAAAAGATCCTCAGAGTAAATCTTTTCGTGACGGGTGTGGCAGGGTTTTCTAGCATCAAAGTTCCAGCACTATAGGGACTCAAAAATGCGTAATTGGGGCCCTGAGACTGCCTAAACCGCTGCGACCGCTGCCATTTTGACTCACACGTAGCATATGCTTATGGTGTCGACACGTTCTCGTATAACCTGGAGCGTATTTCCACCTCTTGTAACGATGCTTCGCTCCTTCGCACTACACTGGTCCTCACAGAAACAGAAAAGGAAGTCTCAGCGCTTAGTGCTTTCCATAGCTCCTTTTTTACGGTCCTCTCTGCTCCCCTTCTTTCAAGTTTGAGTGAGACCAGTCCTCTAGCAACTTGTGGCTTGAAGTCAACGTCCAGCGGGCGAATCTGAGCCAGCTCATTGAGGAGTAAACAATCCGGCTTCCACATCCCTCCCCGTGACGGTTTGATTTAGTTTTTCAGGCTGTCGCCAATGCCGATTCCTTAAATGGAGCGAACCAACACTTCAAACTGGCTCTTACTGTGCATAAACAATCCAAGAAAAGGGCTAGCATAAACGTAGAACTATAAAACGTGGGAAACTACATCATTTCACCAAAAGAATGCTTAGCTAAGAGAATTCAGGGACGCCTTGTTGATTTGCACAATGTTACATTACCCCATTCCCGATTTTTTCGCGACACCTCTGTTAATCGCTTAACAATTTTCACGGGATATGAAAATGCTATGACTCAATGATGGCGCTCATGCGGTAAGGGGGGGGGGCATTGTGATGCAAGGTCAAGTGGCTGCCCTCAGCCCCACCCTCCTAGATTGACTACACCCGCCCTGGCTTACGGGTCCCTCGGTTAGTGAAACCCCTGCTCCAGGGGCAGTGTAGCCAGTCTAAGGGAGGTGAGGGGGGGGTGAGGGCAGCCACTTGACGCCCCCCTACTGGATGAGCCCCTAATGATTGTGTTTTAAAAAATGCACAGTTTTCGATCTGCTGTCAATCGCAAATAGTGCTACTAAGTCCGATCCGTTGTCTCGGTCGGGGTATTCGTGCTTCAAGGTTGCCGCCCTTCCTCCTTTGTGTGCTGGTCGAACCCAAGGCCAAGGTGCACCCAAGAACACTTGCATAAATTTCGTGTTTGACTTTGTTGAAGAAGTTACAACCAGTCAATGCATACATCACCGCCCGCTTGTCGCCCAAAGGGTCGTTCTGTTTAAAAATAACGGGCTCTCTAGCGTGAAACAGGGCACTCGAATTTTCTTCAAAATTGGTTTCATAGGAGAACGGTATGACGTCATTTTTTATCATTTTCGCGTCCACGTTGCGCCTCCAATTCCTCAGCGGTGTCACTCCGAGATGCGGATGTTCATTATAGTAGAGAGACCATCGAAAATCCCTCAGAAAGGGACGCTCTATGCAACAACCCTGAATCACATTAGCAGTGTGACAGCGGTTTATCATGAAAGTGTGGATGCTGGGCGAAAAATCTAGAAAAAGTTAGGGGACTGCCCATGAAGCCCCCAACAGGGACGATTTGTCGTCCATTTTGGCATGAGGGTAAGGCGTGCCCAGACGGGTTTAAATGAACATAGCGGTAGCAGAGTGATGTGGCATCATATCTATTGACTCTATCGGCTATCTTACCCGCTAGGTCGTCATCCACCTCGTGTGCGATCTGCACAGCTAGCAATAGAGGCGTGCCGAACAAAAGGAGGACCGACCAACATTGGCGCCCATCCAACGCCTTGCAGCCAGTTTTTGCTCGAGCAACAATTCAAACCATGCGCTAATATCATTATCACACCTTCCACTTTACTTCTTAATCTCTTGACTAGGGCCCATATGAATATCCCGTATCACACGAAAACCGCTCCAACGGAACTCTGGGCGCGCCGGCGCCAGCGAAGCTCTGCAGATGTATCCCCTTCTGATCTACCCGTGAGCGTGCGAAAGCGCACGGACCGTTTGCAACGGCATCATCACGGCCTGTCCCGATGCTCCCGTACGACTATTGGCTCTACCCTATTTGTCGACGGTTCTGTAGACTCGCAGGACGTAGCCCTTAAAATTCCTAAACTGAGACCTTACTTCTACTAAGAAATAGTTCACATATAAAATAAGAGTAGTTCATCATCATAAAAGTTATACATACTTGTTCGTGTCATGTGGTAAGAAACGGTGGAAGCTCAAAGCGCATACTCAGAGAGCAAGTGCATTCAGTGTTAGTCTCGTAGTTATGCCAAATACTTCATCGTGCAGTGAGTGGCTAGTTCATTCTTAGTCTCGTATACTTCGCGGGGCTGCTAGCAATTGACTGCTTGTGCCCTTGACCCTCGCATGCTTCCCGTGTTCCTTTTCATCGTGGCATGCAAGCTCTGTCCTGGACCCACCAACTCGCAACACTGTACATCTTTTCACAGAATTGCAGCAAGTGCATGGACCCATCCGAATGCTGCTTGAATTAACCTTCCGCGAGTGGGACTGTATCTCGTAACAGTTTTTGGAGGGTAGGTGCATACAGTAGGTGAGCAACAATACTGAAATATTCTTAATAATTTGTAGATATTGGACTGAATCACGCCTATCACAGATGATTCCCAAATTTTCCGATATTTCCGTGTTGATCAATAGCAGCAACGTTGTCTTTTCGCAGTTTGCCTAGAATTATTGTATGGCTCGATAAATCAGCGGCGAATCGCTTATAAACCGATCAAATGGCCGATTCCATATCATTTCATGGGTGATTTGTTGCCGTTCAGTGAACAGTTATGGTTGCTTTGCGGGATTGAAGGCGCTGTATCGCATTTATGATGTCGAGGATTGAATCTCATCTAAGTACTGATTCCTTTCATCCCATTAGAGTCACTTGTTTCGAACTGCAAAGTCTGAGGGAGCGAGGGATTCTGAGAGATAAACGTGAAGACAGTGACTCATAAGCTGACCTCTTTATAAATATATCAGGTTGTCCTAAAAGCCTTTGACGGTTTCTATGTGTATGTTGTGAATCTCCAGAACCATTTTTGAACGTCCACTGTATAACCTGATCCTAGTGAATGGTCTTCCATGGTATTTCGCGGCGGCTATGGCTGAGAAAATCGACTTTGACTGAGAGCATGTTTGGCCACTCTTAATTCTAAAGCCTAGAAAACGCGTCAGCGGAAGCGATGCGGCAAGAACATTACGTCTTGCGGTGGACCTCCAGAGAGCAGGGTGAAAATCGTGTCGAGGACTTGTTCGCAGCAGTACGACCCCCCTTCCCTGAAAGCGAAGTCTTGGCACGAACCCTCCTCTTTTGATTCTCTTCCACGAACGGAGTGTAGTGGTAGTGTAGTAGTGAGTGGGTCTGTCACATGCAAGACCCGGGTTCAATCCCCGACCGAAGAGAGTTTTTGCAATCTCACAGAGTTGTCCATGCCAATGCGAATGTTTGAGAAGGTCATAGAAGAGCATCACAACAGCCTGTATCGACCAACGGCCGACTCCGCGATAGCTGCTGCGCGGTTTGTCTCTGAGTCAGATTTGCTGATGGTCCTCTCGAAACCACCGGAAAGTACACCCTCTATTAAAAGTTTTGATTCACCAATTTTCGAACCTTTCAAGTAGCACTCGGTCGGGTTCGACAGAGCTAGGCCAGCTACTGTAAATCAGTATTGAAATTGCTCTGAGAGCCTTCCATGGAAAGAGATAAGGTCTCTCGAATTCCGTCGAGGTAGCGTCGAGGACGCGAAAATTTTCATGCGAGTTTTTGGCACTCAAGAGGAAAACTCTGTGATTTCTTAAACACCCAAAAAAGTGAGGACAATTTCGGAAAGCGGAAGGTTTGCGCTTTCTAATAGTCGTTTAACTTCTTCCCAGGCTTATTTTCTGAGGAGATATTTG
>KZ346211.1:32696-51240 GCA_002352805.1 Teladorsagia circumcincta | reverse complement strand
CACGCGAGCGGTCAGGGGATCAAATCCTGGGTCGTGAGTCGCCCGGGCCAACCAAGCCTTCCATCCCTCCGGGGTCGGTTAATTGGTACCAGACTTGTCTGGGAGGATAAAAAACACTGACTTGTACATCGGCTGGCCCCCGCAAGTCATTGTATAGGCCACATCGCGTTTAAGCGCCACTGCGAATGTACAAATGGAAGTAGAACGCGTGCTTTTTTTAAAGGAATGGGCGAAGTTAGGTGTGTCGACTAGTTTCAGAATCAAATACTAAAGAAACAACCATGATAGCGAGGGGGATGGTGGGGGTATGGAGAAGGGTTGTAGCATTGAGGAGCCTCCTGAGTCTCGTGGTAGTGGTGGGGGGGTCGCATCGAGACCCCCTCAAAGGAGGGGGTCGCAAAATTTCTGATAAAGTGCGGTTGACGGTTGACCCTGGCTGGGGGTATTCTCTTCGCTGTGAATCGCACATCGTCTCGCATCTCCAGAGGGCCCGCCTTTCTACTTGGTATATTCTCCTTTTTCGACCCAACTGGACAGGAAATGGAAAGGGATTCACCGAAACGACTAGTAGTAAAGTAGTAATAGTTTTAAAAATTGAAAAACATGTTGCCTTATGGCTGAAAATGAAGTTAGTAGTCAAGGAAAATTATTAGAAGTGCATTGGTAAGGTATAACCAAATCTGCGACGAGTAAGGCACCAACCGACTCGTTTGATCGTTTCACTGAGGCATTTTTGTGCAGCTTTGCGATGCTCGTCGCTCTTGCTTGACAAATGGGACATCAACGCCAAAACCAGCTGATTCAGCACGGCCTTCAAGTGCGCTTCGGTCGAGTAGAGTCTGTAAAAAAGCAGTGATGGCCCCGAAGTAGAACTACTCACTCCTCCGTACAAAGGCCGAACGCACTTGCTGAGTGATGTTAACGTGACCATGTATGTGTCGAGTCCTTCCAGAGACACCTTGCTGTTGATGTCGTTCAGCCGACCAATGAATGCCTCAATCAGCTGAAAAACTGTGACTTATTTAACTTCTGCTTCGAGTTTTCTCCGAGGACCAAGGACTGAAAGCTTCACCTTTGTGTCAGAGGCGACCACCTTGGTCGCGTTGGTGCACATCTCCTCGAAACGCTTCAACCCGCCCAGTCGCCGTTCCCATCTGGAAAAAAAGCATTCGTTAGCCTACTGCCATCCTCCCATAAGTACACATGAGATGGTCGAAGTCACAACATGTGCCCTCTCTGGAAGAACCTTTTGTAAAACACTGAGTTATCATTCACGAACCCTGCAGCGGTGAGATCTGCTCGTATTTCGTCGAGATCCAGTTGAACGTTGTCAGGAAGTTTTCTCTGCACAGCTTTCCTGATACTCCCACTTCTGGACAGAGAGCTACCCAGCGAGGTGCACGTGCTGTCCAACGAATCCAAGCCCTAAATGTTCTTAATGACTCGGTGACTATCAGACATTCATCAGACAAACAGCATTTCATTCTGATTTTTTTTGAAGCTGTTTCTCCAAGCGAACTCGAAGTGAGTACCACAATGAGGCCCTCGGTAATGGAAAGGACGTGGATTCTGACAGATCTTGCACCGTCTGCAGAACTAGATCTGAGCCTGGTCCGCAGATCTATTGCACTCCTGGACTACGAACTTAGAGTAGATTCGCCTATGGTGGAATCTCATTGTTTGGCGTACTCGCGGAGCCATGAATGACTGTCGAGCATCTAAAGAGTTCGGTCTTTTCGAAAACCGATTGGGAGGAATTTCTCAATTTCAGAACGCTTTGCATGGGGAATCGGAGCCCTACTTTATCTTACATGTTTTCGGCAACTAAAACCTGAGGAACCCGCTGCTTGTCATGTTCTGTGAACACTTCCTATCCATAAGAATCAACGCTGGGGAGAGTTACGGTACGATCTGGCATCGCGTAAAGACAAGAAACACCTACCTTTTTATCGATCTCGTCCAGAATCGCCCGAACCGCACGGTATTCGGAATCGCTAACGGCTTTTTTCATTGATCGATCGAAGTTTGAATCCTAAAAGCATTCATTGCTTGAAATGCTTTGTTTTGGGTTAGGTAGCCGGATTGCTTGGGGAGACGAAATTGGAAGGAAATTGTAATACATTCGCCTGTACAGTCACCATGCAGTTTTTATTAAAGGATACTTGTTCTCAGAAAACCTTTTTGAAGTAAATGTTTGACAACTCTTCCAACTCAAGAACTTCGTATTCGAACGGGTGAAAATCATCTGGTCATAAGTAGTGGACGTTTTTTTTTTCGAAAGAATAATGGACCAACCTGGCTGAGATTTACGAGGGTCTGCTTGCCATGCATCCGAACATGAGGGTTTGGATCGCGGCTGAAGGCGAGCAATTGTGCGACGAGTTTGGAGAGCTGGTCGGGGGACGACAGCACTGTCGAAACTCCCAAACGAGACACCAACGAGCACACAAAAGCGGCACAGGACGCCCTAATAGTGTTGTTCTTCGACCTAAACACAACATTAAGTGTGGGTTTCACCTGAGGTACAGTTGAGACAATAATGGAGAAAGTCTGACTTAGAGCCTGCGGTGATGATCGCTTGAAGGGCTTTTCCGGCTGAGGCGTGGTTCACGACTTTGGTCAGCGCTTCGCTGGCATCCTCACGAATGAAAGCATTAGACACATCGCCGGCTTTGTTGATCAGGATCATGCACAGCTGAAACAAACGAGCCTTTTTCGTTTATCTGGAGGTACTTTTCCAGAGAATGGGCAAGTGTTGAAGGTCAAGCTTTTTAGTTCAGTCTTCCGTTACGAGGGACTCTTGGAAGCACGAGGAGCAACGTGTCTCTGACTGGCGGAGGGAGAGATCATATTCGGTGTTATGGAAGGCGTTGTGGTGGTGGAAGGGAAGGAGTCGTCCCGATTTGGAAAGTTTCCCTCGCGGCGGTTAATCCTAGGCCCAGCAGGCTCACCTACCATTGTTTACAGTCATATGCAGGGAGCGATAAACGACGACAATGAATGCTACAAAAAGTGGTACAACCACATGGGGCAGAAATGATACAGAGCGTGAAAGGTGTAGAAATCTCAAAAGACTGAGTGGTTGTGAGCGGTATAAATAGTTACCGAGGAAGTCAGAACAGGATCATATCGCGCCCAGCAGTCTGTATGGTTCGGTCAAGATCTGGCAGCCGGTGGAAATGACCCGAGCACCTTGGACAGACGACATATTCAAAAAGATTCAATTGCACTGACCTTGTCGAGCTCCATGTCCATTTTTCCTTTCATGTTTTGCGTGAGTGTGCCCGTGCAGGCGAGGGCCACTCGTGAAACGCTCGACCGAAGATTCTTGCACTCGTTCAAAATCGCGACCACTACCTGTAAACGTATCCATGCTGTTTTGAAGTCTTTTTCGTGTTAGATCTACTTGGCTGTGCCTTTATCCGCCAAGGATTAGCAGATCTGACCTCATGCATATGATCCGCCACATCTTTCGGATTGGTCGCCGAAAGTTCGCTGATCATATTGATGCCTTCCACCTTACTAGCCCTGAAATGATATTTGCTTTGATAGAAGAGTGGGAAATTCAGAACTCTCCTTCTCGACTGATTTTCTCCACTTGTTTCCCAGAGTAGTTCCACAGGTGGATTTATCCACACTATGATTCAATGAATAAGTCTCGGGTACCCGACGGGAGGCCCTTTACTCAGCGAGGCTTACGTGGCGATGTGGCAGATACGCATACGGGTCAGCGGGCACTGTTCGATTTGGCGTCAGGTTGAATAGAGCGTACCATACTACGTCTCACATCGCACTGTACGCGTGCGACACGTCCGCTGACCCATCTGCGTCTCTGCCATCTCGCCGCGCAATGAACCTCTTGTCGGATACTCGACAAGTCTTCTACGCGGCATTGAAAGCGATAGGCAAGGTTCAACACAGTCTTTCCGAACTCGTCCACGCCTTCGCAGTAACGTTCTTTTGAAGTGATTTGCTTTTCTAGATGTCACTGCTTGAGCCCCCAAAGTGAAAGTCTCAAAATATGGCTCGAAAACGTTGTCCTACCGTCATGACGCAAAGAAGCCTTTCAAAGAAAAGGTAGAAAATGCCAAACCATTCGTCGCTCTCAATTTTCTTCAGAGCGTTCGCGACTGTCTTCGGTCCCAAGTTTTGAACCGAACGAGCGGGTGTAGCCTGGGTTTTGTTGGGCAGTGGCGATTTGGACTGAGCGGATGGCAACACTTTCACCGTCGACTGTTGTTTGCGCACAGGAGTGGATTTCTGGAAAATAATTCATAACTGCAAATACAACATATCTCGTCATCATTCATTTCCTAGAACATTCGACAAGAAAAGAGAAGGAATCGGACGAACAAAGGGGACAGTCTTTGAAACATTACCATCAAGGTGACATGTGATTCGCTCTGCATTCCATGAAAACCCCAATAACCCGTTGGGTTCATCGACCGGATGATGTGGAGCTGCGTAGCAACGCTCTCCAAATACTTGCTTCATCAGTGACGTGGGACGACAGAGCCATGACAGCGAAGATGACGTCAGGCATCCCGTCCCTCCTTGTTTCAGATTTATGGCATAAAGAGTGGTGTTTGTTCAGCCAGGTAATCCGAGCAGGCCGTTCTGGTAAGTTATTAAGCACTTTTTGAAAAAGGCAACGAAAAAGGCAATCAGATTACAAAAGTGCCGCTGACACTACTCAGAACCGCATGAAAAAGCCAGCGTCTCGCAAAGTGTGCAGATCCGAGCAGATGGCAATAAATGGACGAGATTCCTCGCGCTCATCCCGTTAGATGTAGCGTGGATTACGACGTGGCAGCAAGTTCGAATGCTCGAGGATCAACAGAGCCACGGAGCAACCAAATCCAGAAAACTCACCCAGACACGTCCTTTCCTTATCCCGAAGTAAAAGAGAGGGTCCTGGTCGAGGGCTTGATCGGTGTTTCCTTGGTTTTTTTTTTCTAAACTTACACTTGACAGGTATTCTCTCTCAATTAGGAAAGGGACGGACCGGACGAGTTGCACGACCTTGCTTGCTCCATGGCTACATTAACCCCACCCACTAACAGATTTTTAACACGACCTTCTGGGGGTGTTGCTTTAAGCATTACAAAAGTACAAATCGATTGTCTGAGGGAACCCTGAGAGAATCATCAGAATTTCAACGAAGCCCTCTCCTTGACAACACCCCGCGCATGACAAAAGCTGCCAGGAAAGAATGGCCGAGCATTACAACGAAATAAATGCATACTGCCGAGAAATAATGTGTACTCACGACATGTTTGAGTGTAGAATGAGTGGCGGTGACAGGCAGACTGTGATGGCTGGTGCTCTTCTTGGCCAGGGATCCATAACCGGCTGTCCCATTCGTGAGCTCTAAACGGCATTGTGATTGCTTATGATGTTTTGAAAACTCGATTTGTCGGCTTTTAAGGACCTAAGTTCCAGGCAGTTTGGAGGATTAGGTTCGACTTCCATGTTCAGACTGTGCCGACCATCAAGGATTTGTCGTGCTCATTTCACCTGCGGAGCTTTAAAATTCAGAGATCCTATCGTGATCGGATTTCCCCAGCGAATAACAATAAATTTCTCGTTCGACCACTGCCCCATGCTCAAGTCAGCCTCTAAGAAACTCGCGCGCAATGGGAACATAGTTTTTCTTTATCTTTCATTTTCGAGTCTCTCAATAGTTCAACAAAGTTTCACAGCGGAATATTAGGAAAAGTCTTACGCGGCGTCCAAAGAACCTTCCGATTGTCGAGCCATGAATTCATGGATTTCGAGGTCCGAAGACCATGGATAGGCGGCAGGTATTCCGAGGCATACATCGAAGAAATAGGCTTTCGGCTAGGAATGCGGTGCCAGGCAACGGTTGGCTGGCCATTATCGTTGGATACGAAAAGGAGTTCGTTATGAAGAAGTGGTCATGGTCTAGGAAGCTTTATAGGCCATCCAAACCAACATCATAGTTTAATTGTTCTTGGGACCAGCGTAGTCTCGGTCCGAGGAACATATATGGTCCCCTGAAGGGCGGGTACTCCGCCTCGGATCATATGCGACACGTTTTTTGCAGAAGTGTTTACGTATGCTGCTGGAGAGCAATCCCATCATTGGCATTCCCACTGGCGGCAGAGTTGTTGTTTATTGGAAGGGTCATAACAACTACAAACAATAATAGAAATGCGCCAGCGCTCACCATTGAAGTCTCCATCGAAATACTGCCCTCCTTTGGCTGGCTTGATCGGCACATCATCAAAGTTGACGGGAGGGTTGTTCTCCACTTCTTCGATGAGATTTCCTTCGCTTTTAGCCTGAAACACAGCAATGGTTGATGAGGTTTTTTAGAAACAAATAATTTAGGTAACTCTAGAGCTATTGCGTGAAAAGAGGAGAAAGGGGTCAGACACGACCGTATGAGAAGACGATGGCGCTTCATTGAGGGGAAAGATTAGTAGCGTCAGTTCAACAGTGCAGAAACGTCCTTCAAAAGAAGATTTCACGATAATGTTGGAGGTTCAAGAAGGGAGAATTTATCTGGTAGAAAAGCAGTCAGACTCTTTAAAGTACGGTACGATGCGCATTCCGTAAGGGTATGCCCCCAGCCGCCTAGTGGGGCCGTACCCGCGCCGGTCGCGCCGCTCGCGTCCAACGATGGCTGATTCCTCTCCGTCTGACTATAATCGCTTCAGCACACAAAGCGTTAGCGTTGATGAGGTCAGGATCAATGAGCCTCACCTAACGCACTTTACGGGCACAGATGGGAATCTCATTTCTTGGGTTCTGAACCGTTTCTTATGTATTTTCCTCATCCTTGGGCCACTGACCACCTCTACCTTGAGTTCTAATGGGATGCCTTGCATAGCAAACTTCGCATTTAAGCCCCTGATACAGGTATCTGCCGAAAGCTCATCGCGGCTTTGATGCTATGGATATTCGAATTTCAGAACTTAATCACCGCTTTGCATTCCCGCTTAAATTCACGCTACAGGGGCCCAGAAGTAAGTGTGCATTCAAGGAACTCTTTCTTTCGCCTCTTAAGAAGAACAATCTATCTATTGGAGATGGTATTGTTTAAGTTTGAAGGAAGTCTCAAAGGCTTGAAATCGCATCTCAGTTTTTCCGGTGGGCAATCAGAGAAGCCAACCAGTCTGCTTGCTTGCTCCTGTTCGTGGCTTGTACCACGATTTTGCCAAAGCATTCTCTAAAGGCTTTTTCTATGAGTGCATATCAGAGACAGAGTTCACAGTGTAAAGGAAGCCCATTAGAAATCGAAATAGTGATGGTCAGTAATGCAGGGATGAAAAATTATGAAAAATAGCCTGAATCTTGAGAAATAGAACCCCTTCTCGCCTGATGATTTGCGCATTTGGCAAGCTCATCGGTACTGCCCTCATCAACGTTAATTTCCCTTTTGCTAGAGTGGTCAGATCCAGACGGCAAGTGGATGGGCGGGCAGTGGCGTGAGAAGCGCGAGACAGCCCCGCTAGGCCGCTGGGGGCATACCCTTCGCTGCAAGGCCCGCATCCATCTTCCCGCACCTTTTGGAGAACCGCGCGCTTCCTCACTAGGTTTATTTTTCCTTCTTCGACCTAATACCTTATCGTGGACTAGTCTGTCAGAGTCTTCCAAAAGCCAGACTGCCCGAAGGACCAAGCCCAAGGTGAAGCGGGGCGCGTACCACAAAACAATACATGTTTGCTTTCTTACTTGAGATAACCTACCCCCTATTTCGGGGAACTATCGAAAGGAAGTGTCCACGATAATTCTCATAGAGGCGATAAGAAATGCAGTGTGCTGCAGTGGATAGGAGTCCTGCCAAATGTTTCAACACGTTATGTTTCATTGGCAGTAGCGCCTTATCAACGGAGTGATAAGCCGCCGAAAACCACTTCCGGCAGGCAAAAACAAGGGCTTATCGATGTGGGAAGGGTTGGCGAGGGGTGCGTGCTAGATAGGATACGCTATCCGATTCTCATTCTAGAGTGCACCTTATTCTTAGCAACCGTATCTCCTTATCGTATCTTCCATGAGATTACGCTCGTCCGAATTTATTTACCTTACACCTTATCGAACGATAACGCATGGGTAGCAATTTCAACGTGGCAGCGAGCCACGCTTTATCATTCGAAAAGGTGTGAGGTAGATAAATTCGGACGAGCGTAATCTCGTGGAAGATAAGATAAGGAGATACGGCCGCTAAGAATAAGGTGCACGCTACAATGAAAATCGGATAGCGTATCATATCTAGCACGCACCCATCGCCGCCCTTTCCACATTGGTGAGTCCTGATTTTGCCTACCGAAAGTGGTTTTCGGCGGCTCATCACTCTGTTGATAAGGCGCTACTGTCAGTGAAACTTGACGTGTTGAAACATTTGGCAGGACTCCTATCCACTCCAGTACACTGCATTTCTTATCGTCTCTATGAGAATTATCGTGGACACTTCCTTTAAGAGCGTCCAGTGCAGACACCACACTCCACAAGTGACGACGGCCAAGAAAAAAGAAAGAAAATGCCACGTTTTCGGCTGACGTCACTCATGGTGCGCGGTCTGCACTCGACGCTCTTCTTGTTTCCCGAAATAGACAGTGCACATTAGTCCTCCGTGACTTTTACTATATGCCAAAAGAAAAGCCGTTGAACAAACCTTGGCCAGAATAGGAGGTGAGCTGGAATGGTGTTCTTTGTGAGGTAGGTGGTTATTGTTGAGCTCCGTTCTCTTCGCTTTCTCAATCGCTGCTTCACCATTGGGCACTGGAGCAGCCTAAACACTGGAGTTCATTGCAGTTCCACCAAGTACGATTAGTTAACATAGAAATGTGAAAAAATGCTCGGATTTGATTTGTTCTTTCAAGAAACGCCACACAAACAAGCTCCGTTCCGATTAGCGTAGGAGTTATGGATAAGGTTGTGCAAAGATAAGGTGATCTTGCCTAGGTTACCATTCCATCCCAGACACATCCCTAAGCAAAGGGCAGTCAGTGAAAGGGTGGAAGACGTTGTCGGAGTGTACAAATTTGCTCAATGCACGGATTTAGTTACCGCCTCAAGTTTGTTTGCGAGGTTTCAGTGTCGATTCTTCGAGGAATATTTCGCACATCACATCAAAAAAGAAGAAAAGGATTAGCCAGACTAGAACAAAGCGCCCAAAACTACCAAGTTCATCATGACGTCGGTCATCAAGTGAATAAGCCTTTTTTCAGGCTGGCTGTAGAAGCAGCGAACCCAGCAACTGCGCGGGACTAACGCTACGAAAGGTGCCATTTTCTGTAGCTCTGCCTAGGCCGGAACGGTCTCGACCGCAGTGCTGCCTGCGGCAAGCTGACCTCCAATAGTCGATGCGATGCTCGATGCTGCTCACAATCGTACACTTTTCGTCTGCCTTTCACTCTCTGCTTTTGAATTCATTCTCCAGTCCTTTGCATTCCTTCAAGTGCTGTGATTTTTTTAATGTTTGCTTCACACCATTTTCCAATGACTTTCTGAACAAATTGGGAGAGCATTTCGGTGCACGGCGCTCATCATAGTTAGCACCGCAACAAACATTTCCACTTACTAGAAGGCTTACTTTTACAAAAAGGGGCTATCTGAATAAAGTAAGGAAGTGGTGCAGCAGCTTGGACGCCTACAAATGCAGGTTTGTGCAGAAGACAAGTTTTGAGGGAGTATGAAGGAGGGAGCTAAACGGTTCATGCACTAAAGCTTCCTCCACCTGCAAAAACTGTGATCTCTGTTGGTTGCACGAACTATTGAACCGCAAGCCTCTTAACCTTCCGAGTAGACCCAGAAAAAGCAATACTCACATAGCTCCCTTCTCGGTCGAGTGATTTGGAACCCGAAACATCATTCCTTTCCAAAATTTGGATCACCGTAATCCGCACAACGTATTGCTTCAAAATACCTCATCTAGTAAAATAGACCCATCGTTTTCGCTTCGAATAGTGCTAAGCCATTGAATATACTGCCTTGATAGGCTCATACTTTTCCGATCTGCTGAAAACTGTTTTTAGCCGAAGCGGTAGATATGCTGTTGGGCTGTACTGCAAAGGAGCAATGAGGAAGACAAGAAAGATCCGACGAATAAAACCTAAACGTGGCAGTTATCAGCTGTGGTATCAACTGATCGACTGGTAGCCTTGAACTCGTAGTCATCCTCCTTTGTCAGTGAGTTTTTTTTTTTTGATATTTGTGGTTACGCAGCAGAAGATTTCTCGAGTGTTCACTGATTTGTGCTGAGGTACAATATTATAGTTCCTTCATAGATTGTTTTGCTCGCATAGATAATTGTCCTTTACCTAACGCTGTCTTTGATGCAGGTGTGCGGCGTTCCATGCACTGCAATCTTTCTTCATACAACATCAACGCTCAAGAGAACTGTATTGAGTGAATTATAATTCAACTGATAGCATTAGCTCTACTAGTTCTAAAGTTTCTCAGTACCCCACGAGCTCCTAAAAGTGACCTTCAGTTGCTCGATGCGACCTCTTTCTTGAGGTTCCCTTAAGGATCTCTTCCTCGGGGTCTCAGACTTATTCATTAGTCATAGGTTAGGTAAGTTGCAAGCTCTGGTACGTTACTTGACTCAAAAACATCCGAGCGGAGGACAAGGTCTGTGAACCAATTTCGATCTTACGGATTTTTGATTCGGTCTAATTACCAGCTACGCGGAAAGACCTAATGGCGCAGTTCGTCTCTGTTCTATTTCGAGCCTTATTATCTCGTTGTTGTTTTCTGTTACTTTTGAGCTCTTTCTTTATTTTTCCAATCTTCTTGTCATGGACTGCGCACACCGTAGAGGGAATATCCACACATTCTGCCCTTTGTTGTGCGCATTGTTTCGGTGTATTGAATAAATAATAAAATCGGCCAAGTCAACAATAGCGCCATTAACAAACAGCACACTCGTTAGCGTTATATTGGCAAGTGACAAGTTGCTTGAAGTAGGAGCTTTTGCGCGCATCCACGGTCCGCAGCCACTTTCATGCGTCCGTACCGACTAAGTGGATATCCACAGAAGTATGGAAGCCCTGATTCGAGCGTTGTTCCGGCTGTTGCGCTTTTCAAGGTTTCAGATGAAGAATCAATAGGAAAAGAGGATTCAAACAATGGCGGGGCTCCATGGGTCGTTCTTTGGTTCGTTTTTTCATACGTACTCGGATGCCCCAGTAATTTCTCGCGAAGCACACCCTCTTGGAAAGATTGCTAGAGGACGTGAATCACTTGCAGGAACCGAGCGAGTGGGTTACCTTGCAGCGAACTCCAGAGAATCTTGGTTGCTTTCAAAAATAGCCAGGACAAGAAGGAAATCACTCACCTCAGCAGCGTGCCGTTGAGCAATTCGGTTGATGGCCGCCGACACAGCTAGAAATACATTTTGTAATGGAAAGGTAGTGCGGGTTTCTTGGAATTTATTAGCCAAAAGTGCAATTGTCAGGAACTCTCATAGGGTCACAAAGTTATTATAAATGTGTAAGTACTCACATCGGTCTTCCGAGATCAGCGAGTTGTTGCGTTTCGGTGTGTGCCATGAACTCGTGCTCAGGTTCGGATTTAGTATTGCTGAACGAAAGTATCATCATCTGAGATACATTATTAAGAAATCAAACCTTTAGAAGACCCACTCTACTGATCCATGCTACGCCTTCTGTTTGTCATCGGCTTCCTATTCTCTATTTCCCAACAAAAACAGACAGAGAACTGGGCCGTTTTGTGCTGTTCTCACTATGAATATGCCTTTGAGCTGGAGTGAGTGTGAACATGGGTCTCCAAAACCCACAATTTTGTAGCACCCTCAAAGGTGAAGTTTCGGGTGAAAGGAAAGCGCTTTGGATTTCAAAGGAGACAGGTCAGTGGTGGAGGGATGAAGAAAAAACCATGAGAGGCGGTCCAGAACCCGAAAAATGGAACCCGTTCTTTTCCCGTTGATTTGCGCATCCATGCGACCCTCATCATTGCTGCCCTTTCCAACGCTAACGCTTTCCCTGCTTTCCCTGCTAGAGTCAGACGGCGAGAGGGTGGGTGTTTTAGGACGCAGCATGGGGGAGGCGGGTGTGGCCCTGCTATGCCTCTGGGGTCATACTCTTCGCTGCAAAACCCGCGTCGTCCCGCAACTTTCGGGGCCCGCCTATCTTTCGACTATGTCCTCTTCTTCAACCTCCGACCTTGTCATGGTTCAAACATTTTGATGCTACGACTTAAACCACCTTGACCATTTCAAATGGTTTCAAGAAGAATGGAAAATCTCGATTCGATTCTCATGTTTATGTTTATTATGTTGCAGGCAAACGTAATAGAAGGCTATAAAACACGTGAAAGTGATTTAAGTGAACGATGTTCATTCCACCCCTACTGAGGCCCCTATAGATGAATGGAGCGTAGCGCTTCGACTAACCAAAAAGTTATGTGACATTTCATTAGCTCAGACATGCTCAAGTGAATAAATCGAGTGACGTCGTAAAGGCAGGTGGATTGGAAAGCCGGGGCGCACCTAGACCGCGGTGATTGTGAAGGTGCACGATCACTCACTCATTTCCAGGATCTTTGACGCTGAGACTTGCTAAGGCTACCCTCTGAGGGGAACTTATTTGCTAACGGAAGTACTAGTATGGAACTCACTGCTTCTAGTCTCTCTCAGATGGGAATCGAGACTTGTTGTGGTGCGGGCCGGATCATATCCGCTCGGCCGAACCGGCCGGACTTTGGCCGAGCTGGCGCGAGTCACAGCCGATCCCATGTCAAAACATTTTCATCGGCTGCAGTGGACTGCTTAGTATCGACAGCTCCCGCTATATGACTTCTGGCAGCAAGAACAAACTGGCGGAATAACAATCGACAAATCAAAGCAACGACGGTAAACACAAAGCGGAAGGAATGCGGAGAAAATGTGGCGGTATTACTTGTAGGTGCGATACAGATGAAGATGTTGTCGAGAAGAACGGGCTGCGAAGCATCCTCACTGATAATCAGATCGAAGGTTAGCGCAGCGATGAAGCCAGCTCTTGGTCATTACTTGCCTGCACAGCTGGAGAGCCCCAGACTGTGGCGTCTTCTACAAATGTTGATTCAACCGAGGCTCTTGCCCTCAACAGACAACGCCAAGTAGAGATTACTATGAACGAGGGCCAGCTGTTCAGTTCTATGAACGCTATGACCAAAACTTGGTCCTGCAGCATAGGCTCGACTCAGTTTTGTTGGCAGAAGTTGCTTCAAGATAGATTAAGCTCAAAGAAGCAATGGAATGTAGACGTTGCCAAGGTCCTTGGAATCTTTATTAATGAGGTGAGAAAACAGTGTCTGGATAAAAAAAAAACGATTGTAAGAATGACGCTTCGAGGACAGGCCGAAGCAGATTCCTTCAGGGGAGTCTTTAGCATCAAAAGAAACGCAGTGCCAGAGAAACAACCTGACAAGTAAATAATGGCATTAGATAAGAAAGGGAAGATGACTATCCAGACGGATTAGTAGTGATGGCATTTGTCGTTTTTCTGTCACCACATTGTTACGTGACGTTTCCATGGAGACCGGCGAATCCTAGCGACACACTGGCCACACTGCTGACTGCCGAAGGTCATTAGTGGGACTTGAATGGGTGGGGGCGGTGAAACTTCCAATGCAACACCCAACAAGGTACGTTCGTGGAGTGGGAAAGACTGGCGGGGAGGAAGTAACAAGAAGGATTGGAAATTATGGTTGGCGACGCATTGAAGTGGACGGGTTACTACCTAGGCAACCTGGACTGATCGCTGTGAAAGCAATGCAACGATGCACCATAAAGGAAGAAAAAAAGGAATTTCAGAAGGAAGATCGCAAAATCACGTGAAAAATTCCCCTAGTACAGATTCACAAGTTCAAAACTCAAACCACTCGAATGCCAGGTTTTATCAGACAAATGATGAAATTCCGAGCAAAAGAGGACGGGTAGTCGATTACTCTTCCATTAACCAGACGCTTCGCCATTCCTACATTTTCGAAGAAGAGTGTGAGTTGAGCCTGCGCCCGGAATTGATGTCATCCTATTCGACTTCCGGGTTATGGGAAGGGTGATAGAAGGAGAAATTTCGTGATCCTGCTTCTGTTGGTTGTCCAGAGGGACATTCCAGTGAAGGTGTGTTCATGCTCAGCGATCTTTTACCAAGATGTCACAATGAAAAATAGGTATTGATTGCAGCCGAGCATCGTCACACAGGTTCCACCCACGCGAACATCATGCCATTTACTATGGGATTACGTTTATACCTTACCTACCTAGAATAGTAAGTCTTTTAAGTAGCCACTAGAGGGGATGCGGCACCGTGGTTGATGCAATTTAGTTTAAGAAGGGGCTGGTTACGTTCCGGACGCCGAGGTGAAGGCGGCTGATGGTAATTTTTGATAGCCACTTTGGTCGCAGGGTTCGAGAAAATGGTAAAATATCATCTCTAATGTGAAACCTGTGATCGTTGCAGCGACTTCGGTGGATGTTTTGATTTTTCTTTGAAGGATCGCTTTTTCGTGAGGCGGGGACGACTCGCTTTGCTCTCATTTCCGTGATCATTTTTGGTTGCACCTTCCGCATTTTTCAATAACGTAGCTTCCTTTGGATTCCAGCGGTCGACGACGACCCACACGTAAAATTAGGCCCAGGAGAGTCCCAACTCACCATTTGAATCTTGTCGGCGAACGATTTGATCATCAGATTTCATCCGGTCCATAGTCACCACACACGTAGCATCCTCCTGAAATGTGTACGACATTGTGGCTTCAAAAAGAGCGAAAAATTGTTCGGGATGGATGAAGGCTTAGGGCTAATTATGAGAAATATAATACTTAGAGAAGGTGATGAATATAGCACTTCTGTCCATTTAGGCTCCTACTCGCGTGACATATTGTCACTGCAATGATGTGAGCCGGATCTTTTACAGTTTGACTTTCCTTTATATCATGTCAGAGAGTGATGCGGATTATTGACTTAACTCCTCCTAGCATTTTTTATCCATTTCTAAAGCCATTCCTCAGAAGTATTTTTACTGTTTTCCGGGTACCCGACAGGAGGCCCGTCGGGCGGCAAGAAGGCACAGCGGGCGGAAGAGTCGCAGCGCGTGCTGTAAAGATTTTGTGTCAAGTTGAATATAATGCATGCCCTACATTGCACAGTACGCGCTGCGACTCGTCCGTAGACTGCCTTCTCGCCACACGGCGGGTCTCTTGTGGGATACCCCTGTACTCCATTGAGCTGATATTATCACTTAAACGCTGCTACAAACCTTCTCGTTGATCCAAGGCAGCCCAGCTTTGTGAGACTTCGTGGCGATAAAAGCCTTCGTGATACCGGCAACCATGCTCATGGGGGATATCGGCCTGAAACGAAGCATTTGGGGATTGAACCGGCAGCCTTGGGAGATGCAGCGCTTCATAAGAATGCGGTTGTTCTGTCTGCAGGGACCAATGTCGCAAACACTATTCCCAAGGAATGTTCCTAGCGTCCGAGACTGTTCGAAGGAAAACATCTCCCTGTCCACTTCCCCAGATTTTACTCCAATGATGTTTTCGATTCCCGATGCTGTGCCTGCCCGTCCATTTCCCTAATCCTACACTGCTTTATGAAATGTCCGCTGAATCTTACGTCACCTGTCTGGCATGCTCTCTCCACCGTGGAGAATCCAATTGAGATCGAGGTTCTCGTCATCACCGAGTTCAGAGTCGGAGATGCCAAATGAGGAGTCGTTCACTGGAGGTGTCGAGTACTCGATCAAACCATCGTATCGAATTCGAGGTAGAGATTGGCGGCGCAGACGGGCCTGAAAAAGAAATTCCTGAAGTTTTAAAGAGGTTATGGTGCCCGAAAAATTCTTCAGAAAGCATATTTATTCATTTATCTGGAGTCATATGAAAAGACGACAAGCCTTACTGAACCACTAGGAGATGTGAAATCATATCTAGCCTTCCCAGCGGTTTTACTCTATTGGAAAAGATACATACTTATTTTAATCAAAAATCCTTGGAATGACCTTGATTTTCAGCCAAAGTGGTGTCCTTACAATAGAAAAGCAAGGTCCATATACCGTCGCCATGTCATGCTTTCGCCTACGAAAGGGCGTTCGGAAGATTCTGAGCCTCCTTTAGTAGAGGATTCCTGCTTAGCTTCGAGCATAATCGCCTCTTGTAATGCGTTTTAGGTCCAACGCACTGAACGGCACTCACCATGACAGCATTCGTAAGACCTTTGGCACTGTGTCGTGCTTCGGCATCCCTGACGTTCCTCAGAAGGGTGTCCACTTTGCCATTCATCAGATAGCCGACGACCGAGAGCTGTTCGAACGCCGCTAGCCTGTGAAGCAAATTATTTCATTGACGAACAGCGCTTTCACTTGGTTCCTTCGAACCCAGCACCGTTCCTTCGAACTTTATAAGTACATATGGAATTACAATACTTCACATTAGCTTTTCTAACCAAGTCATGCACCTTCGAGTTGCTTAAATATAGATCCTTTTCTTTAAAGATAGCAGATTGTGTACCTACTGCTAAGAAGTCCGTATGCAAATTAGGTCTGTATACAGAAATTTGTCGGAAAACTCGAACTTTGTGAATCGTCTATGACAAACACATTGCTGCCTTCTAATAGCTCTCCTTCTCGTTTTCTCAGAAGCTCAAAAAGGAAAATTTGGATTGTGTGCTGGTCAGCTCTCGGAAAATGTCGCAAATGCTGATTGTCAACCCCGCATCACCCAACCTTTACTTTACAGTGGTTTGTAATGAAGCCTGGTAGACTCAACAATATTCTCAGTGGTGGTGGGATGGTTGTTAAAATTGACTAAGCTCGCAGTGCCCAGGGCTAGGACGAATCTGAATCGAAAGGTTCCCTTTCTGCGAAGAATTATTTGATTTTTTCATTTTTTTTATTCATTTTGAAGCTTGTTTGAAATTGCTTTCAAAAAATAAGAAGGTGGCGTGAAAGCTAACGAATCGGTGTGGATAAATTCCTGCCATGTTCGTGAACTCACCGAACTCTCCTTTTGGGATCGAGGAGTAGAGGAACGAGCATGTTGAGGACGGCAGTGAAGTTGATCTTTGATGAAGAAGTGGTCATCAAGGCCGACGTCAAGATGTTCACCACCTGAAAGTGTCAGTGAATGTCACTTTTACCATCGGCTTTCGACTAAGGAGATTTCCCAGTCATCCTGACCGCGAGTCAGTCTTGGCGGCTATCGTCCTTCAGTGATCACCGTCTGGGTCTTTAGTGACCCTCAAAACCTTTACTCAGTTAAGGGTTCATCTTCAGTTCTTGGAGAGAAGATGAAACGAAAGAAAACATTCCGAAATTCCTCTTTAATTTACAATAGAAAACAACAGAGAACAGGCCGTAACGTAATTGGAAAAATGCAAAACTTGCTTAAGCTCCTTGCCGAGGGTATTCAATGCACCCCTCAGTCCGACTTAAGCGCTGGTGAAATTGAGGCGCTTTCTAGAACTCCATGCTTGGACTTTCGCAACCCAAGTAAAGCTCCTTGAGATAATTAGTAACCCATAAAGACGCAAAACAGTGCAGGTCACCACGTCTGACTTCTCTTTGGTTTTGAAGACGCTTTTGAATTGGTAAAGAGCTGTTCATACCTCTTCTCTAACTCTTGAGTTGCGATTCTCCAGGTATATGCAAAGCGCCCCAACAACAGTTTTCGGGTTGATATTCTGGAACAGATCCATGCAGGTCATCATGATCAACTGCTTGATCACCGCTTTCTGGTTGCCGAAGTGCTGAGCGAGGAGCGAGACGACTTGCTGAAACAAACAGGTGTCATTCCCACAGAATCGGATCTCCCAGGTGTGGAAATGGACAACTCATAGTAGAAAAAAGAAAAATAATAGAGACAAACAGACCTGCAAGTGAGCCTCCATGTGAGCTTTGAGACGATTCACCGTCAACCGAACCACATCCAATGCTAGCACAATCACCTGTAACGACTCATTCAGGCAGTATGATCCCTGTGGCTTTCCGTTTTCGAGTTTCGATGCCAGCTGTACTCGAACGTGTATTATTTTGAAGAATTCTGATGTTAGTGTCATGGTTTTGATTGTTAACCACGGTTTTGCCTGTAGTTTGCCATGCCGTATTATGGGTGAGACACTTCGCCCCGGGCGGGAATCAAACCCGTACTTCTCGTCTTCTCGTTTTTGGAGCAGTTACGCCACCGTCACACTACCCAGATACCTGCAGATATTACATTTTAGCGAGAAACACTCGGAGACAGTGGATAGTTTCGCCTTTCGTAGCAATAAACTGAAAGCACACCATGCAATCGTCCTATTGACCACAACTTATTAGGTTGTCTCATAAATAATGTCGTTTTTCTTTAAACAAAAAATTTTAAGCTAAAACCCCGTGCTTTCAAGACATCTTATATACCGTTCAGAAGAAAATTGCCTGCTCTACAAAAAGGCGTTTTTAGTTTCTATAATCAGTGCATAGTTTTCAAAGTTCGAGCCTGCAAAATGGGAGGTCCAGTCGACGAAATTCAGCCAAACCGACAGCGCGAGCTAACACTATCTTCCCTAAGGAGAAATCAGTCAGTGATA
>KZ346210.1:46463-58263 GCA_002352805.1 Teladorsagia circumcincta | reverse complement strand
TACATCTCATTTTGAACGGCCACTTCGACCTACCATCCTTCCCTTGTTAGTAACTAAGATCAGAAAGCGAAAAATTTGTGGCGTGTGCCGTAATATTCCGCAAAGCACCCAACTTCTCTCCAATAACCTCCACCATATGTAGAACAACAGCCAGGTTTGTAAGGTTCCCCCCTCCCCTTCCCACAAACTCCTCTTACAAGAAAAATTGCCAAAAAGCCGCTCCGCGACCGCACGCGTCGACAAATGATCAATTCAAACGACTGTGGTGACTGGCTTCATATGGAAGAAAAACATCACAAAAGTCTAAAATTACCTCAACAGTGGCTGCCGTGGTGGTCGTTACTTCGCCTTCTTCTTCCGGTTCAGCGAGATCCTCGTCCATATCATCGGCAAAAGCTGAAAAAATTGAATCCAGTCAAGACATTCGTTGCAGGACCAACTCTATACAACTCACTCTCTTGGAAGTTTGCATAATCTCTCATGAAGAATTTCGTTCCAACTGGACCCCAGTTCTGACCCCAAGATCCATTCAAATGTTCCATAGATTCCACAAATCTACAAAGAAATCATGTGGAGGATTTTTATGTACTCCCTTGATTCTGGGCTAAAATTGTTGTGTTGATCGATAACACGAGGGGTTGAGTAGTCAGCAATGTCTCAGGTTACGTAACCTTGTTGACAGTGCCACAGGTCCAAAATGGACACCATAGTTGCCCTCGATAAGCCGTCACAAGGATATCGCTTTTTCTGTCATTCTGCGTGCGATAATAAGCTTTAAACACCGAAAATTACAGTAACAAAGCGAAAGTGATCTTTGACCACATGGGTTAGGCGCTATCCAAAAAATTCAGCCTGGGTGTCCCCCAAGCGCCCGTCGCGCGGCGAAGGAACAGACGCGGACGCGGCAAAGGACGAGTCGCAGCGCATACTGCAGCGGTTAGACGTCAGATTAAATACAGTGTACCATACTACGTCTCATATCACACGTCACGCGCTGCGACTCGTCCTTTGCCGCATCTGCGTCTCTTCCTTTGCCGCGCGACCGGCTTCTTGGGGGACACCCCACTAATCCACAGAGAGACACGACTGGGTCTGCTTTCTGACCCAGTCGTGTCTCACGCCTCCCCATCCCCTCAACTTGGCTACGGAAAAAAAACTCCCCCTCTAAAACCACAGAAGATAGTATGTAGGTTCATACTAGACCCCCGCCAAGTACGGTCTGATATGCTGATTCCCTGGCAGTCATTTCCGTAATTCTTCATGGAATACGAAAGCATGGCTCAACTAGGAATATATCAAATGATCAAAAAGACCAGAGCTTCGATCAAGTTTCATTTTTGACCATCTATATTTTTATTTCTTTATTATTTTTTTAGCCTATCTAAAATGCAAGGCCAGTGCATGTACAGACTTTCACGTTGACAGTAACCGCAAATGCAAACGTTGACGTACTCGTTGATTCGACGTAATCGCTCTGGTTCCGATAAGTTGCCGGGATTCTTCACGAATACCGTGGCCATTGAATAGACAGGCACTTGATATTTGACGCGGTATCCGTCTAGCTAAACAGATTTTTCCTGATTCTCTGTTTGAATAATAAAAAAAAACAAGATATGCTTGTGAAAAAGTTGTCTGAAGTTGATGGAATTTTTGGTGTTTTCACTTAAAAAATCGTCAAAATTTCCCTAGGATAATGAGGTGATATTGAGTGATATCTAGTGATACTCAATGATATTCAGCGGTAGTTAGTGACACCCGATGATTATGACAGCCAAAATATATGAATAAAACTTTCAAAAATTACCTCCAACAGTGGTGAGTCAGTGGCGAAGAGTTTCGTTGCAGTCAGGCTGATATTGATCCTGGTAATACCCTTAAAAAAGAGAATTTCAGAAATCTAGCACTCCAGCACTAGTCAATATTTTATTTTTTGATCCCAGTGATCATCCTTACTGTGACACGATCACTGATAAGACCATGGTTTTACTAGTACATATATCATTGCCACTGGTTAAAGAATCTGTTCCTACCATCGACAGTTCCGTAATCAATTCTAGTCTGCGACAATAAACAAAATAATTTAACGTCGACAAAAGTCCGTACTCACATAAATACTCAACGCTAGATAGGCGACATAGATGAGGAAAACTCCAACGTAGACGACAGGAGTTGTCATGATCTCAACATAATCCTTCATAACTTTACTGATCACCGGCTTCGTGGCCTCATGGAATTTCGACGGTTTGCGCTGGAATCAAACGTTTGGGTGGACAAGAAATAGGCCTACTCCAATAGTTTTCAAAGCACCCAGGGTAATCTAATTGGTCTAGAGCAACCGAAGCTGACATTATCCAGAATTTTGAAGAATTAGAACTTCACGGCTTTCCCTATTACATTTCGCAGGCGTACCGGCAGATGGATTGCAGAACATACAGGCTTATGACGCGCGCTGTTGCGCAGCGGCTCGTTAGAGCGCAAGCTATGTAGATTTAATCAGTGTAGCCATCCATTTCTCGATCTACTCTTTCGGCAAATTCTACTTTTCACACTTGATTTTTTGATATTTTACAGAGAAGGAACGGTATCTGCCACAAATCGCTCTCATTATCACAAGAGTGGTGGGTTGTGAACAGAACTTTTGCCCCAAACGGGACTCGAACCCGCACCTTTTGCTGTGCGGACAAATGCACTACAAGGTACGCTACCGGGGCACCATTTCATTCCAACAGCTTGTCATGGTATGCGTGCCATAGCTTTCATTATCGCTTCTCTATGTATTTTGTTTCCTTTTCGAGAAAAAAATATAAGGGGTACATCGATCAGAGCACCAGCCTTTTTGGTGTACGCCACGCATTTGACTTACACCTAGATTCACAATAATGCGAGGCAAAAAAGATCGTGTGGGGATCTCATTCTTACCCACATGAACACAGTTAAAAAACCGCTTCGTGACCGCACGCGTCGACGACTAATCGACTTCCATTCGCTAACGGTCTACAGAGAAGTGCGACTCCTTACTAATATTTGATTTTACTTCGAATCACATCAAAACTGACCAGCTCACTCCCGACTTCTTTATAATCAACAGGGTAGATCATGTGAAAAATATTCAATGAGTTAAGGCTTACCGTAAGTGTCCTATGATGTTTGGCAATGTTCACGCGATTCTCGGCTATACTGATGGCCATTCTGTTCTTCTCCTCAATATCCTCGCCAATTTCTCGTCGTCCGACGAGCGTCATCAGACCAGCGTAGAACGTCATCTGAAAGGAAAAACTTATTAGTTTCCATGTTCGGTCTTCTTGAAACCTGGGCATTTTGGAAATATTGCTTGTTCTAAACGTCGACCGAATAAAGAAGTTCCATCGTAACAACCTGTACGGCGGAACAAGAACAAGCAATATTTCCGAAAAACTTATTGTTTTCCCATCGGCAACGATCAGAGAAGAGTTGGGAAGGGTCGGGGAAAAGGAGAAGATGGCCGCAGATGTGGAATGTAGGCTGCGGATGTCCCAAAGGCAAAATTCATGATTTCTGCTCAAAATTGAGCTTTTCCTCGAAAACATTGCAGCCCTATGCAAGCGAAAAACACGTGCACAACTTTTGAAACTTCTGGAATGATTTGACAAGGCGGAGGAGCTGAAACTCTGAGTTGCAGCATTGGCCCACCACCACCACTGAGCCCGCTCACGAATTAGTGCTATACCGCTTTCTCCTACTGGAGAAAGGATTTTATTTTTGAATTGCCTTCAACTCCGCATGCCATCTGCTTTGAGGATCGGAGAGTCCAAACTCCAGAAGAAATAAGCTGAGTATGCTTTAGATAACTTGTAATGAGAGAGATAGGAAGATCAAGCACTTGGGGTTGAACAAGCTTGTCTTGGAACGTCATGCGTTTAATTCTATTCAGGACCACATTAGTCTGTGAAGGCAGGATCACGATGGCCGGAAGGCGTGCTTTCTGATGAAGCCATTGAATGTGATATGTAGACTACATAACCCCTCAGTGCGCTGGGAGGGAGTGATTGGGACCGCTTTTATTTCACGAATGACGTTCATTGACGGTAGAGGAGCTGCATTACCCTCCAGCCATCGTGATCGCTACCTTTCGATGCATTCGACATAAAGAAGGCACATTGAAAACTTGTCGATGCCCAATGCTCTTTTTCCAGTTTTTTTTCAATTCAGGTGCTTCTACCTTTCTGAATGGGTCTGGTACCCAGTACATGACCTCTGTTGGCTAATGTGGAGTTTTTGCTCGGCTCGGTTATGCCGATGGAAAATTGCAAAAATATTGAAGGTAAGCTTCACCTGGTAGACGAATGCAACGCACATGGACAACATGTTGCCTGTACATAGCAGGGTGATCTCCGGTGATGAGGTAAAGGAACCGACCGCGTCGGCGAAGACGTTGGTCAGACACGAGATCAAAATTGCAGGTCCAACTTCGGAAAGCACCTGCAAAGTTGTATAGGATCAGGTGACACTGAGAAGTAGCTCTTCGTGAAAGTTCAGGTAAATTTGAAGCCAACCTACCTCACTCATTCGATGACCAACACTGTCTTTCTTCCGAGGCGTATCCCTCATATGCTCGGTAACCCGTTGCCATTCGTGGATCATCAAATACGATGAGTCAACTCCTGCAAAACGAACTTTCTCCTTGGCTAATAACCTTCTCCAGTGGGCCAAAGTCACTATAATTTGCACATTTTTTTCACTTTTTCCAATAATCGAGATAAAATGCCCAAGCCTGTCCTAAAACTCTCTTCTAGTTAGCATTGAGAAAGCACTCTGTTGAGGATTTTGTAGAATTTCTCTTTGAATTGTGATCGCTTACCAATGGAGAGGACGAGAAACGGTATGACACAGAGTATAGAAGCAAATCGGACTCCACAAATGAACATCAGCGCCAAAGCGGTTGAGCACGATAGTAACGGGGTGAGACAAGCCATTATGGCCAGAGCGATCTAGAAAGGTTACTTTTAGGAGTGAAACTACCACAGGAAACCTTGTCCACTTACCTTATACCAGTTCTCCTGATGCATGTAAAGCGCTCTCGTCATTACTGATATGATACTGCATATGCACATAATCACAAAACCCACTACCAAATACGGTATCATAATGGTTCCTCCACGGACCATTTCATCTTCTATGTAGGATTGCGACAAAGAGTAGATTTTGACGAGATCCGAGTGCCACTTGCTGGAAAATTTTGTTTGGTAGGCAACGGTACAAAGCAAAAAAGGATCATATTGAGAAAATGAATCAGTAATAAAAATATTATGAAGGACTCGTGTGAAGGCGTCGGAAATCGGAGATCGGAAAGTGAATGATTGAAATTTCGACGTTAAAAGTACATCCTAGAGAACCGAAACACTTTGCTATCCATGCGACTGCCCTTTCCAGACCCGGAAAATGTTTGGGAAAAATGAAAGCTGGGCTCTCCATTGGTGATGCATGGGAAGTCGAAAATCGGAAAACTAAACTTCGGGAAGCGAGAGGCTAGAATGTTTGCAGAATGCGATCCGAAACTCGCATATATAGCTGACGATGAAGTTCAAAAAGAAAGAACGAACTTCTGAAACACATCCACCATCTTCATTTCCCAGCTTTTGACGTCCGCTTCGGTCCAGCCGGGTCTGTGTTCCGATCGAAACTGCATGGTCAACATTTTCACCGATTTCATATTGGTTACACGTCGTATTTCCGGAATTATCGATGAGTTAATCACTGAAAATAAATCGAAGTAAGATCGTGAGTAAAGAGGAATCCTAGTATACTACAAGCAGCACATGGCTGACGGAGTTTCATAGAAGCGATTGAATGGAGAGCACAATCGATCGATCTTGGCATAAAATACTTGTTTAGCAGTTTTTTTTATCATACTAGTAACCCAATATTTTGCGCAACGAGGAGCGGTTGTGGTCACCGCGTATGCGGCGGCGCGGTCACTCGTCTTAGCCGCGCCGATGTGCATATGCCGCGTAGAGTACTCGCATCGCCGCGCGGTGACTTCAACCGTTCCAAATAGGCACTCAAAACAAAAAGCAATTCCGCAAGTAGGCTACCGAATGTAAGTGATGGCTTGTGAGTACCGCAAACTGTGATAGGCGAAACTCTGGGCATTGTATTGCTTTGCCTTAATTTTCGACCAGTAATGGAGATGATACCATCTTTTTCGGATGAGTATAGTATGACCTTTCGGTCGCTTCTACACGCACTTTGTTTTCCGTGACTACGTGATCCGCAAACGCAGACTTAGCAACACAGACGTCACACCCCATAGCTGCACAAAGCGTAGCGATATTTATTTTTCCGAGGCTGCCACCATCTGTTGCACTGCTTCTTTAAAAACCAGTAGTACACGTAGGGGCGAGCTCGAAAAATCGATATAAAGTACTTCGACTTGTTTTTGGTTGCTCATGGGTTGAGTCGTGTCTGAAGCGGAGATTTGCTCATAATTCGGCATTCTTTTCACATCTTGTACGCTGTATTATGATTGCTATCTGGTTAGACGCCTGCTTCGCTAAGTCTGCATTTACGACTCAGCTGAGGGCGGGGAACAAAGTACATCTTTCACTGGCATGTGCCACAGCTGCCCTGGACACTTTCCGTAAGTGAAATTGATACTATCCAGTACTTGGATGAGCAGCCTGCTTTGGACAGTTTGCCTAAAGCAGCTATAGTCCACACTCACTGAAGAAATTCAAACCGATACCTGATCGAATTCGACGAGATCCATTTCCTAAAATTTCTCCATATAGAAACCAAATAGGCATATCAGTAACGGGCCGCTTTATATTAGCTTTTCTATCTATCGTCTAGTCTTAGCTTTTTCTCTTTCTTCTCTTCAAATAAATTCATGAATGCACAAGAACGTAACACCATACTTGATTCGACCAAGTCCGGACCACCAAGGAGGCGAGAAACATCGTCGTCGGAGTCGTTGTAGAGTTCAACACCAAAGAAGTTCGGCTGAAAGCAGTCATTAGTTATATGCGATTAAACCGACACGGCTCTGGAGAGTATACTTGTGCGGGTTTTTCTGGACCACCTCAAATACCGTGAAACAAACTGTCTAAATATCATCTCCGTCCCTGTATCCCTCCCACCTCTCGCCTATTTCACAGTACTGCGCTAGAAAAATTGGACTATCCTGGGTCAGGGCGATGATCATCAAAGCCATCAACTACTTTCTTAGTTATGTTACTTATCAAATTACCTAATTGATAAAAGAAAAGGAATTTTAATTAGATAGTGGTGGTTTGAATTGGATCAAAAACACATCCTGCGATTGTCTAAATATCGTTGTTGCGCTCGAAAATGGAGCTAGAGGTGCGAAGTGGTTCCGCCAGTAAAAAAACTGACAAGTTCTGAAGCCACTTAAAGGACGAATTCACGCAAAGAAGGCAACCCATTTCAAATTAAGTTAGCGATGATGAGTTTAACACTAGTGAAGGAAAAACCCTGGGAAACGCCCCAGAACTCGAGAAGTGGAGCCGCTTCCTTTCCCGTTGATCTCGGCATTGATGCGACTTCCATCGCTGTGCCCTCTTCAACATTACGCTCTCTCTGCTATCTAATCACTCCTGCGTATTGATACGTGGCGAGTGGTTCGTTGGTCTGTGGGCGTGCCGCGCCAAGATTAAGGCCTAATAGGTCAACGAGATCATTTCCTTCAGTGCCAGTTGCGCTTCACTCCACACCTTCAGGAGATCCGTGGGTTCCTCAACCAGGTGAATTACTCCTAATTCGACTTTCACATTTGATCGTGAATTCCTCCTTTAAATTAAGGGCCTCATTCCGATTAGTACGCTACGCGAGTATACAAGAGTAAACTCCGCGTACTGAGACGATAGAGCGGACTCGAATACAAGACAGCACGAGAACTCGTAAGAAACAGACCAACGCATTCGTAACGGCAGGTGCCGAACCTGGCAAGGCAGTCAAATCTCTAGATTCAGAGCCCTTTTCGTTCTTACCATGACATCAGAGGCTCATAATCGGAGAATTTCACTGCCTTGGGGGATACCCCTTCCATGGCGCTTTCGGGCTACGAAAGTATCTGCTGTCTAAGTCGGGCACGATCTGCGATCGCGGATCTAACTCAACCTCATAGATGTATTTGCCAGAGAGTATTGTGAATTATACTTCTGCCTCGGGGTTGTTAACAGGTCCTCGTACTATGCCTTGAAGCGTGATGGAAGAACTGCCAACTCAAGTACGCCTTACTGTTTTCCTCGTTGCCAGGCGAGGAATGGGTAATTCTACCGCAATGAGTAACTGTATAGTAGAACTTACCTGTAAACTGAACTTTCGACCAAATACAGAACTGATTGGATAGCTGAGTTTGATTCGAGAGGTTGGCTCGGCGCCAGGCTCACTCAGTATAACATAACCATTCTGAAAAGCTTTAAAATGATTCACATAACTATAATACCTTTTGGTGAATAGACAATAACATGGGGTGAACGAGAACTTTACCGGGATTAGCCATAGGTAATCCTGGAGTGCCCATGAAATTTATAGGTATTGATCGGGATCAAATCGTGAAATTTATAGGACAGAAATTTTTGGTTCCTCGTAAATATAGAAAAAGGTTCCTGCGAAGATAGCCATAGACATAAGTGGGCAACGGTAGGTGATTACGCGTCGTTACAACGCCCATGGGCCATGAAAGGACCAAGGTACGGACCTTATCACATCCTAGGTCCGGCCCGGTAACCACGTGTTGAGGGGATTTCAGGCTATACACCCCCCTTCTCTCCCCCTACGACTCCCCACTCCCTACAACCCCTACATCGTATTTCTATGAGAAAATTGGATAAAATACCTTAAACCTCAATGAATCCTTGTGCTTGGATTCTACAGTATTTTCGGTCAATACACGTAAAATAACTCACGTAAAATTGTCGAATTGGTTCGTTAAGTTGACAGAAGCTGTCACAAAACATATTAAAGCTCTCTTGTTGTCCAGTGATCCGATTCAACATCGTTATATTATTCATCGCATAATTTAATATCTAAATAGATTATAGATAAGACACAATACCGTAATATATCCACCTGCTACGATAATTCTCATATCCTACCTTGACCGTTTCACGCATGTAATCCGGTCGTATCATACTGCCATTATCCTTTGCAACTACAAACAGATACGGAGCGACCGGTAATCCTAAAATGCCCACGATTTTTATAGGTATTGATCGGGATCGAATTGGGAAAATTACAGAATGGATTTTTCTTTGAGTCGAGTCCTCGAACAGGAGGGGATTTCGTCGAAGATAAAAAGAAGAAAGGTATAGACGCGGTATATTCGCGAAAAAAAACTCCTGAATTCTGGTGATTTTGGTTGCGCCACGCGCCATACCTCAGTTGTGCTTACCAAGGTAATTGGAAGGTGAAGCATCTACCAATCGACTGTGCGCTGATGAGGAGTTGAGAAGAAGAAATGCCAAATTCAAGGTGAAGGGTGGTGGGAAGGATTTTTAGACATACCACCGGCCCCCTCCTTTCATGTCTTCTACCTCTCCTTCCCATTCCCATTATCTGCTTCCTTACTCTCTTTACCTCTGATCACCGCTTCCCAAAAATCTCTCAGGGCAGAAAGGAGGAGTGAGCATGTTTAACAGAAAAAAAATAACAGTGAGCTTTGAAACATTTCTCTAGCGACCCCGAAAATGCTGAGGGGAGTTCAATTCATACCACCCTTCCAGAAGCCAAACCTTCAACGTTTCCATCGGAAGCAGGACCTAGCATATCGACCAAAGACAGCCAAATTCGGGGTACACGGTATGACTCGCACCCTTTTGAAATTCCGATCTCCATTCGGGCCTTCCTACGACCCTATTCAAGAAATCTATGTACGTTGGTCTAGAAATCTGTCATGGTGGAAAGCAGGGGATGGGAGAGATGAGAAAGGGAGGAGGAAATCGGTAAATCTGCTAAAATGGCAAAAATGTTTTGAAATCAATTGCATCGAAATTCCGTAAAAAGTTTCCTATCCAAGGAATCACCATAGTCCTTTAGTGAGGAGAGCCCAGTAGGTGGACAGCTGACCCTGCTTGCGATACAGTCCCACAGGTTCCCCCGACGGGCGCTTTGACCCTAATATAACGTTGGGCAATCTATCCAACAACAGTAGAACTTGAAACAGCATCATGACTACAGCTTGAACAATCTTCAATCCCTCTTCTTTAAAAGCTCTTTCTTACCCTCAGATGCCAAGCGACGATGGTTCTTCGTTGTGCCAACCGTTACACAATCACAACAATATCAACCACTTCGCCTAATTGATCGTCACCACAAGGATGTTTACCATCGACGACTTGGCGAGTGAATTCGCTCATGGACGTTGCCGACCACCACACCCCAACGTTCTGTTTCAGATGGACTTTGACCCATGCGCTGGGCAGGCACATGGCAGGGTTGCATGCCTACAGGGCCAAAGATATGTGGAACTGCCAAGAGGCAAAGAGAAGAAATCCCAACGACTCTTACTCTACAAATCGCAGGAGGATTTTAAACAATCTCACCTTTAGATGAAAAGAAATCCTGATACTCCTGAAATTCGTCCTTCGCCCGGGCACCATATGGTGTGTACCCAGTGATTTCGTTTCGTTGACTGAAAAATGAATAACTGATTGGAATCACGGAGCAAAATCAGTATTCATAAAACTCACGGAGTAAGCAGAATTTTTACCATCGCTAATGTTGAGATAATGAGACATATTACGATAGCAGTCCATGGCCATCGAGCGATAAAGAATCCCCATTTACGGAACTTATCGATGATCCAGATGACGAATTTTGGTCCTGAAAAGGAGTGTGGTTTGCTAAGTTTGATGATCATCCTACACAGCTTATTCTGAAGTGAATTGAACTTGCAGGGCAATGTAGGAGGGCTACTGCCACTCACACAACCTCCCAACTTCTTCGAGCTCATCCCCTTATCACACCTCTCCTCAACTATCGCATCCATACGAATAACAGGAATGATTTTTCAACGCAAAATCGGTTCTACTGTAATCCGAGGATGAGACCATATCTGGCCTGAATGCTACAACTCACCCAATCGTACCCAGACCTTGTCGTTTTCAAATAAAAGTGCTGCTGTTGCACCACCACGCCATTACTCACCTTGGTCACTTAGCTTTTGGTTTATTTACCACGGCCTTGCAAGGTTTTTTTCGTTCCCGTCGTCAAATGTTCCAAGATGTATCCCCTTATTCATTTACTCATTCAATTATTTGTTAATTTCTTCAAGATTTTTATTTTGCATTTATTTATTGCGTTTTGAGTGAGCGCTATAACCAAGATAGTATGTAAAAAGCGCAAGAGACCGAGCTGTAGAGTTAGGCCTAAGAAAAAAGAAAATAATTGAAAGGAAAACAATGTGTTCAGAGGAAAACAGTCTGCAAATTTGCGTCGTATTACAGCAACATTCAATTTTGCCCTAGCAGCCCAAGCCTAACCGTCTAACCATCGTAAGAGTGGGACGGCGAGCGACTCGGGGGGGGGAGGGGGGCGGAGGGCGATATGCCCGTCATTCATGCTATAATTTGAGTGCCTGCGTGTTCATGTGTCTGACTGGGGGTGGTAATAAATCTAAAGAAGGAGGGTTAATATAATACTGACGCAAATAGTTGCCTTTCTTTAAGGCAAAATTCAGGATTAAGTTGATGAGGTAGTCTACCCAAATGTGAAAGTAGGAGTAGCAGGTGGACCGCCAGCGGGAAAAAGGCAAAAAAATGATTAAATACAGAGGAAATACGAGCTTTCTGCCTTACGCTGC
>KZ346208.1:14536-27573 GCA_002352805.1 Teladorsagia circumcincta | reverse complement strand
AAAAAATGGAGTCAGCCGCTCAGGAAGCACGCCCTGTGAGTGACGCTCCTCAACTGGGGAGTACCTTGGCGCTCACGTCATTGGGGGGACATTCAAGTGAGTAAGCCATTCATTGCTTGGAAGTAAGCCTTAGAAAATGAAGAGGTTCTGGGAGAAGATGTGCACAAATCGTGTTTTCACTAGCGAATCCCCTCTCCTGAATTCAGTTCAGAGTCACCTACGATCAGCCCTTTTGTGAATGTCCCCCTAAGGACACGTGTATCCGGAACCCAACCGGCAAAGAAGCTGAGGTCAAAATTCGTGTTGAGACCATTCTGACGTGATTATGATTGCGATAAGATCCTACCAGATACCTTTTCTGTGGCTGGTCATCTCCTCCATGAGGTGTCGCACGAGTGAAAACGAGCGTAGCGCTAAGCATTCGCAGGAAAAGAGGGGTCGGGGAAAAAAGACGGTACAAATACAGTTGAACCGAATTCGCAACATAAATGAAGTCCATCAAATTGTGCTGTTTATTTTTACCGACAGTGTACGAAACCAGTAGTAGCAGAGTGGCAAGTGGCTCCGCTGGTCGCGCTAACGGTAAGGGAGAAATCCGAGATCAATTTCGCACAGATCAACCAAGCCTTCTGCTCAACCCGGGTTGGTAGAATGTTACCAGGCTTATTGGCGAGGATAAAATGATAATCCTCGTCACATTGTAGAGATACCGGCAAGACTGCGTACGTTATTATATAGGCAAAGACGTAATCATTGCCGCTACGAATTCAGCAAAGGTAAAGAGCGTGGTGCGTCCCAAAAACAGCACTAAATTACTTCAACTGTCTCTTCCTGGTATCCTTGATTCGGACTCTTACACGTACAAATAAAAAAGAGGAAAGTTCGATACTCTCGGATGTCTAATCACACCCAGTGGAACAGTATCTGGGTCAGGGTTCGTCTCGTTATCTAGTTCATTAACCTCAGCCTCATTAATTGTCAGCCTTTGTTATCAACTCCCGACTGTCTCCACCATTGCTAAGAAATCGAAATCACTGTGGATAAAACAATTGATGAGATGTACTGTCATGCCACAGTTAATCATCGTCTGTCACCGTCCTGAAGCCCTTTCTCCCATGGAATTCACCAGAAATCGACTAAAAATGGTGAATTATTTGCGACACGCAGTTTTGTAGACCTTGAATACCTCTCTATCATGCACCTTGGCTTAAGTTCTCGCTACTGGTATTATCTCATCAGTTCTGAAGCTACCAAGAGCTGGGAATACTTTTGACCGTGAGCTGTGACCGCTCGGAGCTGCTGAATCGATGCTGAGAGGGAGGGTTGATTGTAGGCTTCAGTATATGTATGTGCCATATGCTTATATCGAAAACTGTAGCAAAGCAGTTGTTCCGAATATGTCAGATGAAAGACAGTAGTGAATATCAGTAAACACCAGTATTAATATTTTGCGATAGATTATCGATAAGCTGACCAGCTTCATCGAAACAACTTTGATTGAAGGATAGATGGCCAACATTTCAGACACAAAGCACAGAGAGTCCCCCGAAAAAAATGCCGGGCGAGGACGAGCCGTACTCGGTGGCGACGAGATGTGTGGCCGAATTGGTCGCCGTGATGATATTCATCTTTGTGGGTGAGTAGTTTTTCTTGTGGCTCAATCACTTTTGCATTTAACTCTTGCCTTAAAATCGAGTCAAGGATTTTTTAGCAAGCTTCGCCCACCTAGTGGTACGCACCGCCCACCTGAGGGCACGCCCCGCCCACTGCGGGCGAGGTTGTGCGCGCATCTCGCACACCCCGTCTTGGGTTGATGATGCTCTTCTCCATAATATTTTCCCAGACCCTTAAAGCTTCCTTGAAGCAAGAAAGTACAGGAAAAGTTGCGCATTCTGAGTACGTGTCGGGAATAGGTCTCCCTATCATTTTCATCCAATCCCCTACTCATCTCGTCCTGAAACGGATGGGGATGGTAGAATGTCGTGGGTGTAGTGTGTATAGTAGCCGCGTGGGTGTGTAGAATGCCTATAATTCAAACTTGGGTAATTGAAAGTTTTGTGAGAGATCAGATATGTTGCCGAACAAGTAAGGGAGCAATAATGTAACAATAAAAAACTCAAAGTTTAGTAGGGCACCGGTAAGTGTACCCGAGATTTCAAAAGGGCACTTTTATTACAATAAGAAGAAATTACAACTAGGTAACAAAAAAATGCTAGAATCTGAAGTAGTAATCGCAAGGTCACAGTACCGCACATGAGAACGAGAGTAGCAACATAACGGAAATATTGAGGAAGTAAGGAACGACGAGGTCTGGGCACTCATCCCCTTTTCAGTCCCTTTAAACCAGTGTTTTGGCGCGCGATCACGACACCTTTTGTGATCTCAGTTGACCATCCAATCACTAAGTCAACGCGTAAACCCGAAATTACCCATTCTTCCAGCCTAGGCCATTCCGGATGGTACATCGGTAGCGTATCTTTTAGCGCGCTTGCCCGGTAAGCAAGAGGTGCGGGTTCGAGTCCCGTCTGAGGCGTAAGTTTTGTTTACCGCCCAGCATTCTTGTGAAACACAAAAAAATTTGGCAACGGTTTAAGGCTACCTTTGCAGCTGACTGTGAAGATCGTATGAGCAAAGCGAAAAAATGGTTGTCGATCTAAGGCAGGCGCTGAGGAGACGACGGAGCAAACGTTGAGAGCGAGAGGGAGCAGACCTTTAAGGAACAAGGGAGTATGGGGACAAGCGAGACTCAGGCACTCTTAGAGGTGTTAATCTCGATGCTGAGATGGTTGCGGAGTAGAGACGGTGGAGCAAAGTTGAACCTTAGCGCTTACGTAGCCAGAGTCGTGCTTGAACATTGGCTCAATCACTGTGCCTGCCATTACTTTCGCTTTCTCACTCTGAGGACCCTCAAACGGCAAATAATGGTTTGACTTCCTGAAGCGCCCCCCAAATTTCGCTCTTACTGTACCATAACAGCATATTATTGTTGTCTTCTTTCAGGGTCATGTCAAGCTGTGACGAATTTTGACGGCGTACTACATGCAGCAATCACTCACGGAGTCGCCATTTTCATTCTTGTGTCATGCTTTGCTCACATTAGGTATGTCGTAAGATCTTGGGTACGAACCCAGAGGCTCAAATACAGAGGCTGAGCTGGGGATAACAAACGTGGCCACTCAGAGCGAGGCTCATGCAACCCCACTTCTCTACGGTACCGTGCTGAGAAACAGGGCGAATATTCCGCATAGGAGATGGACAGAACGACTCTCCTGGACAGATGGCAGATTTTGCGGGGTTGCTAGCGAAACACGTCACCTGGGAATTTGAATTGGTAGCCTCCGTTACAGTGCTCACTAGGCGCACACACTCCACAATGTCCACCCTTGACCGGAACCGGATACGATGAACGATACATACGATCCGCGCTGAGCGACGTAGATCGTAATATAACTCGTCCTGACCCGTCTCCGTCTCTGCCTTCTCGCCACGTGAAGTGCGTGCTCCTTATTTCCCATCTTCAACACACCAATTACTGATGTTGAGAAGCGCGCAGTGGTCCTGCGGCTCCGCATATGCGCCTAACCGTCCGTGCAGTGCTTTTATACGATCTCTCGCGGTATACCTCAGTACAATCCGTTTTCACAGAGTACCAATTCAACCTAGGATGAGACCTGTGTTTTGAGTGAAACTTCTTCCAGTGAGACCAAATCGAGTGATTGTAACCAATTTAGTGGAGGCCACGTAAATCCGGCTGTCACTGTGGGAATAGCAGCAGCCGGTAAGATTCCACCATTGGAAGCAGTGTTCTACATCATATCGCAATTGGTTGGAGGTGTTATTGGATCTCTCTTGACCAGGGTGAGTACAACTTGCGACAACTATTTTAATGGGCACCTATTGACTTGAACGTATTCAAATGCTCAAAGAATTCAATAAAAACTGTATTTCCTTCCAGAGTGTACTGTCAGGTGACCAATACGTAGCCATACAAGGTGGCGCAACCCTTTGTGCTCCCCATACGCAATGGTTCCAGGTATGTTATAGCAAGTGGCTCGTAAGAAATAAGAGTTGATGGCATTTACCCACCACGAGCCCTTCCATTAGGTCAGGTCCCCGCTGAACAGTGCCTAGGTGATACAGGACCTTCTTTTGGCTGAAAAGGACCCTCTTGAGCATGCTCAGATTCGCGTCATAAACCTGCCTATGCTGAAATGGCCACTGGAAACCTCGCAGTACGATATGTTTCACTTCTCACAATCATATATTGGAAGAAAGGTGGAGGGAGGTCATGGCTTTTTGCTGTAGTTGTGAACTGATCCTCGATGATGGCATGACCCCTGTCGTGAATTGCGCCACGAGCTCGAGTAAAGCTGCACCGAGGCAACGCTCACAAGAAGCAGGACGAAATACGTAGTTAAAATTTGCGCCGATCTTGAGCGGCCTAGAACCATGGATGTCTGCGCCTTCAATTGCGCGCCAACTTTGGCCGTCACTCCGCTACTGCACCTTCATCCCAGTTCGTCGTTCTTCTCGCTCCTAGAATCCAGCTCCTTAGATCCTCCTCATCGCTTACGTTACGCATTTACCTACATGCGATGAATCAGCTCGCCTATCTCATACTCGACCTACTTATTTGAGCATAGTTATCTTCTTGTATCACATCAAATATATCACATATATCATTGCACCACAAATAGTTCACTAACTTAACTTATACTTATACTAACAGAGAACCTTACTGTGCACACAACGCCTAACTCTTTCGATTATTGATTCATCCTAGACAGGCTTCTCGTTCTCTTGGCAAATCGACATCCATCGCTTACAAGATAACCCGCACGCGCCAGCTCACTTGTCCATATTTAGCACAAGGAAGCAGGTCAGGTCTACAGCTTGCCGCAGACATAGGAACTTCAGTCATCCGAGAATTCGCCAGCGCACGCGTCTTCAGAGGTGTTGTGAGCACCGAGAATCTCACGTTTCGTTGCGCCTTGCGGACCCCGCCGACGCAATCTGCTTACCACTGGTCCGCCTGGCGCGGCAACCCTGTTACATCACTTGACGCTAGCCGATGTTTTGCTGATAGAAGCGCAGTAGATAGTAAGCGATTTAGGGCACATCTCAACATAAAAATCTACCTAATGTAGGGATTTGAGCAGCCAGTGAGAAGTGAAAGGCAATAATGAATTTTGGCGTATATTAGTTGGAGCGTGCAAAATTAACTTAGCAACAAAATAAAATAGGAGGAGATTTGAGGAAGAATATACTTCTGTGCGACAGTTGGCAACGGGATACAATACCTTGTTGCTCTAGGCAGCAGAAGTTGACACGAACAGCCAACCTTCGAGAATGAGCTATGGTTGGGTAGCTCACCTCTGATTGGCTGTCGGCCGCACCAGAACACCTCACCCAGTCAGCATGTACCGCTTCACAAAGGCCTAACTATAATGGTTTCTATACTTGAGACAAGCACTGTTCCAACAATATTTTCTCCTAGTACTCTCATTTTTTAGGGCCTCATTGCTGAAATATTGACTACATTCTTTCTGGTGCAGACAGTATTGCTGACAGCCGTTGACTCAACAACAATGCTTGCACCACTCGCAATTGGTTTCACGGTCCTCATGGATATTATGGCCGTGTAGGTCTTCAACTATTAGCAAATATTTCATTCCGAACTATTAGCTAATATTTCATTCCAAGATCACTCCTAATCGTCAAACAACAATGACTTCATTTCAATGGTCAAGCATGACTCGCAAAGATGTTTAGCAATGTGACGCAGCGGTCTGCGTTTATACTCTGCGATTTGCAGCTCCGCTGCTTGATGCTTGTGCTCGTATGAGCAAAGCGTCACGATTATGAATTGGCTCTAATGGCGGTGATCATGAAGGGTAATGGGCGGTGCGATTCTGATGACGTTTGTTGAACGCCATTGGTGGGACAGCCTCGAGAGGCGATCTCAGCCATCCCCCTCCCATGCGCTGAGTGGTCCAGTCCTATGACCTTCAATGGCGTCATCAAAACCGCGCACCGTTCGGCATCACTGCAACTGGGTTTAGGCCTTCGAGTGTGCGTTTGAGCAGGACTGTGGACGTATATGTGAGCGGCAGTTGCGCCCTGTGAAATCAGCGATCAGCTGCAACGCGATCGCGCGCTTCTTCTCTTTGCCAACACTGCCGTTTACGCTTAATGTGCTACACCGATGGATGTTTACATTATTGGAATGAAGTTGTATTAAGAACGTTGCTGTAAAGCATGATATTTGAAATTGTGGTTCCTATGGTAGTATGTCTCTGTCCGTTGCAGGGGCGCTATTTCTGGCGCATCGATGAATCCCGCACGATCATTTGGGCCAAATATTGTGGCAATGATTTTCATGCATGATAAAATTGCGGCCAATTTCTGGACAAACCATTGGATCTACTACATTGGGCCGGTGTTTGGGGCACTTTTTGCTGCGGGACTATACAGGTTCGTTTTTTGTTTCCAGTGCGATTTAAGTAGCTGAATCTCCTTGAAAAAAGCAATGTATCATTTTGCTAGTTACTACCCTTCATCACAGCTGCTCCAATTGGTTAACATAGGGTATTTTTATGGCGATGTGCGTCGGTAAACCAACAGTTGATGGCAGAATTAAAAAAGAATATCAAAGAAAGGGCAAAGCAGTTAAAGTCACGGGATTAACGGTAGAGATTGGGCAGAGGTACTTTTGATCGGAGCCTAAAGCATGTAGAGAGAGCGGAAGGGGGACATACAGCCATAGCAGCGGCTGTCTAAGGCCTGTTCCTAGAACTACACGGAGGTCCAGGTGATTTTCTGATGCGAAGATAAATAGTAGACCCGCTTAGAGGGTGAGTGGGCTGTCAGCAACAAGGCCACTGGGTACCACTCAACCGTACTCAGGCTGTTCGAGCGAGAGGTCGTATTCGTGGGAGTAGAAGGGGTCTTGGTAGGGCGGCGTCGTTTTCGCTTGACGAAAATTTGACGAAAATAGCGAAGCTTCACAAATATGTAGAAAATAGCGAGAGGATTTGCCGCTTCTACGGACGATATCCACCCACTACCAACTCCTAACCCAGTCCTCCCACGCCGCTCGTCGCCCAAATCTTCTGCTTTTTTAGAAGAAAGATGTGTAGAATAGGAGCGTGTCGACGGGTCTCAAAATCACAAACTCAAATGCTACTCAGAAACACCATGATAATCGTAATGAGCGTGGTAATCGGGATGGGATATTGTGGTCATATCGAGACCCTCTGGGACGGAGGAGATCGTAAAAGAAGTTTAACGCGAAAATTCATCCTACTGGGTGCACACCATTGGTCCTTGCCTGACAAAGGAGAGGATTTCGCAAAAAGCAGTAGTCTTGGACATCAACCCGACGGAGCGTTTCGATTCTGATTTCCAAGATTAGATAAGTGGATTGAACCCTCCGTCCGTTCAGGGCTCCGCTTTCACCTAAGGGTCTTGTAGGAGCTGCCCGCATTTCGCTTTCGAGTTCGCCTCTTTGACGTCTGCTCTCTCCTCTCAGCGCCCACTGTTTTCTGTCACTACCTCGCGCAATGCTCGCGTTGCAGAATAGGACCTAATTGGGGGGAGGGCCTTCAATTTTCTACCGCTTCTGTTCCAGTGACAAGCTGTCATGATTCTACATCTTCAACTTGAGTAACATTACGCGGATTTCAACTTTCACGTCACTATACCTTATTAGAGGATTCAGGCAACTGCATATCTCACTCATATGGTGCTCGTAAAATATTTCTATTCAGGGTATTCTTCTCCAAAGGTGACCGAATGCTGTGAACGGACACAATCGAATCGACCTCCACTCATTGATTAATCTTATTATGGTAATCCAAAATTTGGGAGTAAAATCTGTAGCCTTTGACAAATGCATTTCGGTTGTATCGATACACAACTATGAGTGAAAAACTCCCCAAAATCCTTTCTCTAGCACATATTGTACAGATCCTATAATATCAGAGCTAATTTGCTTACCTTTTTGCTGGTGTTCTTCCCATTCGGTTAACTGGACCCGTTGTCCGTGTGTCACTTGTATATTATCCCTCATAATTAACAACGTGTTCACTTTATTGATAGCTAATAAAGACGTTCTTCTATCAGTGCTGGTGTTGAAGGTGAAATATTCCCAGAAATATGTAACAGACGCCTTGGGGTCGAATTTCGAAGGTAAGGGTAAGGTTGCGTACATAGTTCGCGACTCCGTAGATTAGGATAGTACGCGACAATGAAATAGATATGTATTGACGGGAGATTGGGGTCGTAGTTGATTTGGATAGCAGTAGAGTAGGAAAGTGAGCTGACCACATTAGATACACATCGATTGAAACCGCTGAAGAGTAGTACATTACGAGATTACGATAGTGGGATAGCAGTAGAGCACGATATTTGGATAGTACACTGGTGGGCAAAACTTAGGGAAGAAATAGTAGGTGGCATAACTTTTCGACAATCAAGTGGAACTGGATGGCTGAAGGTCCTCTAGTTGTGCACTATGTCCGGACCTCACAGACGGTACGCCTGAATCTGCAGCCAAAAGGGACTGGCCACGTGGCACGAGAGGGTGAGCTGAGCACGTTCCACAGGCTTTGTGGAATATAGTGGTGTTCTTGATTACAGCAAGTCGCGTAGACGACAATAGCATGACTTCACGCGAGGAATAATCACTGGGTAACTGGAAGAGGGAGGATGTATCCAGGAAGTTGGTGTTGCTTACAGCATTGTTTTGTGCGCATGTGGAGCAATGTGAACCACAGCCACTGCTGCCCAAAGAGCAGTAGATGGTGGATTGCAAACAACCGCAGCAGCAGGTGATCGCTACGCTTAGCAACACACGAGAATGGGCCCGCGTCAGTTGCAGGCTGCGTTGCAAAAACAAAACAGTATTGTAAGCACGTAATCGCAGGCTGAACAGTGGTACAGTGACCGTATAAGCATGGTCTCTAACTAACCATCAGTATCTGGTATTCCTTCAAAACCCGCGCATCGGCGAGAACAATTGCTGGGTGCCGAGACACTAGCGATGGACCACCGATTTGGTTTATCGCGTTCTCATCTCAGTTGAGATCAAATTGGGTATGAATAGTGATGTTGGACTCATCCGCATGTGGCGAGAGTAGGACCACGAAATGCACCCAGGACCATCGTTGAACATGATTGTTTGGATAGTCCATGGCGTGGAAGGCACAAAGTTGCAAGGGCATACAAACTCCTGATCGCGGAATGCTTTCTGATTGACATCATTGTGGCGCTGTACTCCTCACTTACGTTCATCTTTTCAAGAGTGTCTTGACTCGATCAACGGTATGGAAGAAAAGGTGCGAAAGCGTCGAGCAGCCCGGGTGGACAACTCTTGGAAAGCGAAGATTTTCATCGAGGTAAAGTCTGCCCGCTTTCCCCATCCAAATTCTATGGAGAACGTGTGGGTTCTTCCAGGAGAGCTAATGTAGCGCATCCCTATGCGCCAACAACTGTCCAGCAGTTGTCGATCGCGGTCTTCGAGGAATGGACCTCTTCTTTGCGGAGTTTCAACCAACCTCGTGGCCAGTGTTGGAGCACGTGGCAGAGCTGCTTTGCAGTCCGTAGTGTTTAAACCCCCCCCCCATCAAGAACCGTGCTCCTCCTTCGAATGTCTACCATGAGTTGGAGGAGCCTCACCCATCGACCGCTTCAGACAGGGTATTTGGAGGAAAATGCCTTTTCAAATCGTCCCGTTGCGTTTTTCTGCCAGGAGCTCTCTGCACAGTATCGCAACACTTACTACTAAGTATGTACCAAATTTGATCAACCTAGGTTAGCTAGCAACCAGATACCATGTGAAGTTGCTTCCGTCCCTAAGTTTTGCACACTAGCGTAGTAGATTAGGAGACTACGCTGACAAGATTGGATATGTATTGATCGATTTGCTTGAAGTCGCCTAATCTACTACTCTCTTGCGATTCCAATCGATACGTATCTATCGCAAGATCCTACTCTACTAGTATCCTAATATCCGATCGCTTACTATCCCAATCTCCAAGTCGCGGACTATGAACGCACCCTGAGGTATCAGCGAGTGATCTTTCTCGAATATGGAAGCAGGAGTCCGAATGGACCACATGTGCAGAAAATGGGGAATCAATCGACAAGAACACAGGAAAAAGTACCTTCAGAAAGTCCTAATCCATCCTACTTCCCATAATCGGCTTCTGCTACTTTTTTGTTTGCTTGTCTGTCATAAAATTTGGTATCACCGTGAACGCCATCACGAAGGCCGTGCCAAATCAGCAATGGGATAAAGACTGAGCCAAAAAGTACAAACGCATGCCAAAAGCGGAGCCACGTTCACGGTGGGCGGGTCGTGCACCAAAAAGGGCGGGGTTGATGATGAAGGGAAAACACGTACTGTGAAGTAGACAGCGAGATAAGAAATAATGTGAGACTGTGTTTTTTTTGAGAATCTTGAAAAATAGGCAGACTTCATGGCTTTATTCGACGGTAGCCAATAAAAATAAATATTCTCACGTTTGAGAAAAGTTTTTGCAAGAGGCACCATGAGTAATGATAAAAGTGAATAAAGCGATTTCAGAGAATAACGCGATGACATCATCCTTGCAACAAAACATGGTATTAAATAAGAGTAATCGAGCATGAAACGAGTATAAGTTCAAGTCGGTCATCGAAGCAGTCGATTCTCTCGTGCTTCGAACAGTCTGAAAACGAAAAATTCTTGAGAGAAATTTTTACGGGATCGCGTTGCACTGATTTAGGATGCGCCATGCACTTGTCATGTAAAAAAATTGTGAAAGTAATTGAATGGTCATTTGGAGACAGTTTTGCAGAGTTATACAAATACTATCAAAAACTAGTAATCGTGCATACTGAAATTTTGTTGGTAAATATTCAAAAATTGATCTAATAATAGTAATAAATCAGAAGATGGATTAAGGATCGGAACTCTGAATCGTGCACTTACGAAAGATCCTGTTTTCTATTCAGAATAAATGCTGGTAAACATACCTGTACAGTATGACAGCTACGGTAGATCCCATAAATGGGCCAGCCCAGTAGATGTAGTGGTAGCTCCAGAAGTGAAGTGGAATTGAATTTGAGTCCAGAAAGATCTGGCCGACGATGTTTGGTCCTAGAGATCGTGCTGGATTCATTGATGCGCCGGTAATCAAGCCGCTGAAAGAAGAAAACGGTAGTTATCTATGCATTACCGTATCCCACCGATTATCGATCCACTTACGTTGCCAATATGTCGATACTGAGTGTCAGACCGATTGCCAGCGGTGCCAAGAGATTCGTGTCAGTGTCGGCTGCGACGAGGAGAATTGTGTGAACGAGGAAGTACGTAACCACAGCTTCACTCATCATTCCCTGAATAATTTCGGACCTCAACAACTTTTGGGAGACCAGTATTAGTTGCACGCTATCGCACGCGCAACGATGTTCTCCAAGGCTGAACGGGGCAACTGCAATTCCCGAAATATGCCCCACATACTTACTTACTTATAATATGCCCCACACACTCCGCCCATCATGAGCCTTAAGCCCCCATCGCAGTCGCCACTTAATTTTCACAGATTTCCGGGCTGTTTCGAATTTAAATTTCAAGATCTTGCGGCAAACCCCTCCACTAAAGGGTACGCTCCACCCATTGAGGAGGCGCCGTTGGTTTCCGCTTACTTCAGTTGTACCTGGCACGCCTTAGACATTGCTCGTCTCCTCCAATCCTTCCTATCTTGTAGACCTTTCATAGCCAAGTCGGAAATTTTTCACTAAGCACCGCCCTCCAGGGAAAGCTCCCCCCTTCGAGTGAGTCTCCCCAATTCAACCTGGCAACCCAGTACACACCTTTATCCATTTTTAACATTTCTGGGTTATTCAGGAACACACAGAGGAAACTTTGCCATCAACCCCGCCTTTTTTAGTACACGACCTCCCCCCCCCGCAGGCGTGGCTCCGCTTTCGGCATGCGTGTACTTTTTTGGCTCAGTCCTTATCCATTGCTGATTTGGCCCGGCCTTCGAGATGGCGTTCAAGGTGATACCACATTTCATGACAGGCAAGCAGACAAAAAGGTAGGAGAAGCCGATCATGGGGAGTAGGATGGATCAGGACATGCTAAGGGTACAGAGAGGCGTTACCGCAAGATATGTACGGGGGCATCGCAGAATCATTGCACTCAAATCGCATGAAAACATCTATTTTTGAGAATAAGCAAAAAAATAGAAGGTTCAGCGACAAATTTCTATATTCCTTCGAGTTCCTTTCCCCTCCTAGGCTTGGCTCCTTTCTAAAAATGCCTCCGTACCTTGCGATAGCCACCACAGAGAAGCAAGAAAAGCAGATGCAGAAAATTTACAAGACTTGCTTTCAAACTGTAACTCACCTCCCACCATTTATTATCCGGATTAAGCAGCGTTGCACCAGCAAAGGAGGATTCCAGTTGATTATGGGTCATTATAAGCTGAAAAGATTAGGCAACATGTATATAACCGTACAGTGTGTACTGCAACTCACGCATTATAGGCAAAATCTCAAACTTACAACGGAGTACAGTGATCCGCAGAAACCTCCAAGAAATTGAGCGAACCAGTAGAACGGTACATGATAGATTGGCATTTTGCCTACCGCAGCGACTGCCCATGTAACCACTGGGTTAAAATGACCACCGCTGTAAAGAAACGGTTCTTCATAGAGTTATGGCGATGAAGGGATCGGTGATGACGAGTTCTTAGTGATTTCCGGGAATTTCATGACCTCGTCCTCTTTAGGGGGACTCGATAGGGGCCCTGCAACCACTGTCACCTTCAGGGAGATCCCTCGATGCGACCCTCTCTCTCGCAGCCACAGCTCCTTAAAGTTCCGCAATTTAACCCCGTTCGCTCTTCTCGAAATGGTGAATGACCATACTCATAGATGGGACCTCGCTTCTTCCGTTTTTAAATACGACCCCCGACCAAACAGTGCTAACGGACGGTCTAGGAATACGTCACTCACCCCACTCCATTCCTTGGTAGGTTCGCTTC